>JASANF010016045.1:0-33060 GCA_030248245.1 Trissonchulus sp. WLG1_4
ATTATCAGCGCACATAGTGTGTTCAGTTACGCTGTACTGCTAAATTAGCTCATTAGTTAAGTCCGCTTATTGTGGAAGTGTATATAGATAGATAGGTTAGATAGGATTGAATTGCGCAAAAAATGAATGCACATGGCATTTGCTCTTTGCTGCGGCTTTCTGGACTGCATTGCTAACATAATTGCTGCTATCTGGTACCTTATTGCTTGTAATGGTTGTGCTGCGAAGATGCTAAAGTGTAGTGACCAATTCAGTTGCGGGGGTTAGTAGGAAACTAAACTGTGCTGCCTTTGTAATATTTATCAATCTACCATCCTGCCCCATCCCTTTGATTTATTTTGGCATTTTTGCGTCTTCTGGTGTTCGTAGCCCCAAATGAATGTGATATGTTTTAATTAACAGTGCCGTTTTATGCCCGCAGTATTGTGTCCTTGCGTAGAACTTGTCTGATTTGGCGTGCTACAGTTTTATCCTCCGCTTAGCAAAAAATGGAAATTCCGATTGTTCATTTTTTAGAATGATCGACGGGGTGTGCAGCATTGTGATTTCAGATTTGAGCTGCTCTCTTCTGTCAACGTTAAAGTATCGTAAAGGTAGAACATTGGAATTGAGTGCGAAAAAAGTTTCGTTTGTACTGACTAAACCATTAGAGTGGCGGCGGGAGGGCGGTGCGAGTTGCAGTCTAGAGCTGCCCTGGACCGTGGGTCCGGTGTCGAAATAGTTGAAAAACGTTAAGGCGCCTGAAATCGAACCCGGGCCGCTCGCGCCGACGTGGATAATGCTAACCACTACGCCACCGTCTAGGAGTCCCTTGTCTGTTATTGCCCTGTATCCCTTCCCCACTAACATTTTATGCTCTTACGTGTTTTGGTGCCAAAACCTGTTGGTAGATTCTTCCTTTCCCGTTTTTTGTCAACTTGTTTGTTTCTGCGGAATCATACTTGTGAACGGATTAAAATCAGCTGGAATTTTTTGAGCATTGTTTTACTTTTTAAGAGTAGAATCAGCCCACTTTTACTAGAATATCAGGGGTGTTTGTCAGAGCGGAATGCACCAAAGCCAGCCCATCGAAAACACCTCCCCGGCAAACCAGGCAGGAGCACACCACCCCCCCCACCCCCCCCTCAGGGAACACCCAGCCCCCCAAGTCTGACCAAAAAGTGCTGGCTCCTGAGATAAAACATTATTACTGCCACTGATTGCTGCAGTTTTGATGGCTGAAAGTAGTTCTTTTCTTTTTGAAGTCATGTGTGTCGTTTTGACTCGGTCCAGCAATTTTTTGTCAGACTTTAGTCGAGTTGATAGTTTATTGTGAAAGCAGGCTGAATTCACAACCTAAACGCCAACACTAATGTGCAAAAGTTAGTGAAACAAGCCAACAGTTTAGTGTTTCACTAACTTTCATATGTAAGACACAACCTATTAGCGTTTGTGCCACCCGTAGGTCGTGAATTCCAGAGCCATGATAGCTTTGCTGCGTTCTTTTCCGTTTCACGGGTTTTCGTTTGTACTTATGTATTAGATAGGGTATGTGTTGTTTTAGTGCTACATACAATGCATAGTTATATATATATTGAGTCAATGTACCTATGTATTTTAGGGTCAAATATTGGTTTCTGAAGCGCGTTCATACATGCTGAATATATACGTGTCTCTATTTTATGCCATTCTAGGAAAATTAAATGACCAAATAGGCAAACTTTTTTGCATGAAGGGAGTGTCCTTAAGGAAAGTATGAACCGGGCTTCAGTGTGTGTCAGTGGTCGATGAGTTACCGTTCAGGGGTTTGTTTTGTTTATATGCAGCTTGCTCTCCTATCAATAAATATTGGTATTAATTGTTGTCGATCAAGAATATATAAGCTCAAGTGTGTCTCACTCTATAAAAGAAGAGCGAGCGACCTTACTGATTGATGTTCAGGACATAATCGCCGATGGGTTGGTTAGTATTAGAAAGTGCTAAAAACTAGTATGGAATTTTTATTGTGGAATAGTTATTATGGTTACGAAATAATAAATAGTGAGTGATAGTCGTAATAGCATTATTTTCAGTAACTTATAGTATGAAGGTGGTAGTTTCATTTTCAGCAAATTTTGATGAGCTGTTAGCTACTCGGTTGTTTTAGAAGCCATTTAATGAGCTGCTTTTTGCATTTCACAAACCAATAATTGTATCGTAAGCACATGTATTTGTTTCGTTGCCGATTTTGACAGTTTGCCCAAAATACGTTTTTTGTTTCAAGTTTTTGCGTTGTGTTATTTTGGAATGAATATGACTCGATGAAGTTTAATTCCAATTTAGTCTAAATTCACTTGTCGGTGTCTCAATACATGCATGGTTTCATTTGGATAAGTCATCACGTTGCTTCAGTATATTAAATCTAAGCTTCAAAATAGATCTTCCGAATATCGTAAAATTTTGTGGCTTGAGAAAACAAAAACTGCTATACCTATCAATGATTGCAAAAAAAGAATCTAGATATTTTAACTTTCTTCATTTTGGTCAATTATTGTGAATATAGACTGTACACGTAATCAGCAAATTGACACTTTCTAATAGATGACGTATCTTTTAGTATAATGAACTCGCATGCGTTGCCATGGCAAACACGGCAATAAATTCCGTTGTCACGGTGTAAATTTTCCACCCGGTGTAAATTTTCCCCCCGGAAAAATTGCCCCGGTGTAAATTTCCCCCCGGAAAAATTACCCCGGGGTAGATTTTCCGGGGGGAAAGTTCACACCAACCATATAATTTGACTGTTTTGAACATATTTTTTCAAAACTGGCGATTTCGGCGATAAATTTATTTTTTTCTATGTATTTTTATTATTTATTTTAGCAACATATTTACGCGGCAATCCATATTCGACCGTTCAGCCGTATGCCCGTTCAGCCGTACTAAAGGCACAATTTCATTTTGTCATATGTCCGGCTATGTTTAATTCAGTTCTACTTTGCCGAAATTTTAAGGCATACGGAGTACGGAACGAACAAACAAACAAAGTATGAATCGCACCTTTGTCCGTATGCCCGTGGCCTGTGCTTCCGTTCGTATTTAATCAAAAGTGAAATGATTGAAACAAATAGTTCTAATACCGCTGGTAGAGTCTATTTATAAGTGCAAGCATTCGAGTCTGAAGGGACCTAGACTCAGGGGTGGACGTGGGTCGTGGGTACTGACTGGGTACCCGCGAGTTGGTTGGGTTAGGTCGGAAAATTTGAATCGTGGGTCAACCCGCGGGTATCCACTTCGCTAAAATTTTTCCGACCCGCGAAACGTGAAAAAATTACACGTCGGACTCTTCTTTTACAGAATTTTGAGTACTGCGTAATAGTACCGTATTGCCCTAAATTCGTTCAAAGTTTAAAGTGAATAATGTACAATGTACACTGTATAAATTATACATGATATCAGCAACAAACAGTTAATCATCGGTAGGTTATAGGTATTAGGATGGTGGGTCAAATTGGGTCGCGGGTTACCGACGAGTGTAGAGTCGCGGGTTGGTTGGGTCGCGGGTCGAAAACTTACACCCGCGTGCACCCCTGCTTAGACTTGACAGACGTATATTGTTTTTGTTATAATGCATCGAAAATTTTTCTACGACAACAAAATAGTGCAAATAAATTTGAAATTTTTGCCGCAATATACACACCAAATTTAAACTCTATTGATTCCAAGCAAGTTTTCTTCAATTATGATCAAAATAGTCGCTGAAAACCATTTATCGCCAAAGTTACTCAGTACCCTAAATGCTACTTTAAAAATGTCTGACCAAAAACCTTGATTAAGGGGGGGGCTACCCAGGTCAAAAATCAAAGTTCTCCAATTTTGCTTATTTTCACTTAATATGTTATATACTCAGGGGTGGACGCGGGTCAGAATTTTCGATCCGCGACCCAACCCAACCCGCGGCTCGACACTCGTGGGTAACCCGCGAGTCGCGACCCAACCTGCGCCGTAAAACCCGACCCGCGACCCACTTTGACCCACCACTTTATAGACATACCCTACCTGATAATTAATTGTTTTTAGCTGTTGCTCATGTATAATGTCAATTTGCAAAGTGAACATCTGTACCTACATCGTTTGCACTGCTACATATGTATTATGTACCTTAAACGAATTGTACTATTACACGGTACTTAAATTTCTGTAAAATTGGAGGCCGACATAGTGATTTTTTAGGTTTCGCGGGTCGGAAAAAAATTTGTCGACCCACGCAGCCTGAAGTGGGTACCCGCGGGTCCACCCACGGCTCAAATTTTTCGACCCAACCCAACCCAACCCGCGGGTACCCGCGGGTACCCACGACCCGCGTCCACCCCTGTGTTACTCCCCCAAGGCACGCCAACGTTAGATGAGAACAATTAAGCTTGAAGGTGCACTTTTGGTTCAGTGCGTTCGTCAGTGTATTTACATAGGCAAAAGGACGCATAAAAGCTTAAAAGTTGCCCTTAGTTGAACAGTTCTAACACCAAAACAAAATCAAGCCAATCAGGCTGAAACTTGGCATAGTAGCAGCCCACATGCATGCGCAAAATCGTATGATCCTGATTCTTGATATGTATTTTCAATTCTAAAATCGAGGGCGAAATGTGAAAAAATGGTTGTTTTTTGGGCACGCCAAATTTGAGTGATTTTACATTTGGCGTCATTGCTCAGGCCATGGGCAAAAATTTTTAAAAAAAATGGATCATAAAGGTAGAGATATGACATTAGGCTGTCGAATCATGTAAAAATCAGCTTCGTCAGTATTAGGTGGTCTCCAATCAATGGATATTTTATTTAATAAAGCGACTGTACTGGCTCTGTTTCGCCAAAATTGTGGCTATGTTCATATGCTACTGGAAAATTGATCAATTTTGTCAGTGGCTGTTAAACGATTTACGGTGATGAAAAGTTGGCGTTATCATCAAATATACAAACTACACTATATAATGTTTCACTAATTTTTTTTGTAATAGCTAATATATATATGGAGATTTTGTTCATACTTTCTTTTTTAAGCTGTAAGCTGTGTGGAATGAGTAGCAGCTTTGTTGTCCCTCACGAGGTCCTTCGACCGACAAGGGAGTTTTATGAATGAAAAGTTTATTGTCTAAAATGGTTTTTCCTGTTGCGCCACAGCGCAACAGGTACTTTATACTTGGTTTGTATAGGATTTGCGAAATCTGTAAATGCACACACTTACCTGACACAAGCCTAGCTTTTGTGTTGTGTGCGTGTGTTTGCTCTTGCCTTGCTGTAGTGATGTGTCGGTCACTACTCACTAGACTGCTGTTAACGGCCAGAGGTATATGCAATGTGCAATATGCATATAACAAGAGTGCAGTATTAATTATGGCTTCACTGTAAGAATTCAGTGTACACTGTAAATTATCAACAGGATTTTGTTCCACCTGAAGGTGCAAGCTTTGTTATAGGTCTTAATTTCTGTCGCGAAAATGCCACTAAGCGGAAAATATGAAGTAATGTTTAGTATTTGTTTCTAGCACCGTTTGATTTTGCCTATTTTTGACTCTAAGTGAATGGTAAACTATCAACATTTCAATTAACAAAGTTCATTTTAAATTTTAACATGAAAAGTTAGCTGTCAACCGGAACCAGATTTGCGTTAATTTTTTTTTAATTATGATTTTATTTTTTTAAAAATTTCATTACTTAGCATCCATTAATGTGATATGTACCCCCAAATCGCTGTTTTAAAATTATCTATGAGATTTGCACAAACTCTACATCATCGTGAGATGGCTTCAGATGGTGCAGTACATATATGTACTTTAACATAGCTAACTTTAACATAACATTAGCTTTTTCAGAAATTTGTCAGTCCAAAGTTGCTGTAGGAATGTGTTTAACAATCGACAGAACTTAACGGCAACAAAAAACAAATTTAGAAACCTGACAAAACTATTATTATAGCTCTACTTCTTGTCGAAGACGTCGGAAACAGGAAAGTATACTAAATATAAACAGGCCTTGACAGTATTTCTGGCATCTGGAGTCCCTGTTAATACAGCTATTTGATAATCTTCGTATGGGGAACATCAGGCTTTTAGAAAAAGCTTGCTTATAATGAATGCTCTGAAAAGTGGTGCCCTCCTGAGAACTGTACAAAAATGGGCAAATTTGGTTTTCGCATTGGACGGCCAATCCAAGGCATAATAGAAAGTATCATACTCTACCTATTATGTACTCTTGAAATTATTAATATACTTTTTGTTTGCGAATAGTTTTTGATGCGCAACAGGCCTAATGTTGTCAAACGTTCAACCTTCTCACTTCTCCCTCACTGGACTACTTTTGCAGTAAACTTTTACTTGTTCCTGTTGTGCCACAGCACAACAGGTCTTTAATTTTGATTCTGGCGAGATAACACTAGACTGTGCAACAGTTTCGTCTGTGTGCGTGTTAAACATCAGCTCATGTGTGTATGTACGTGTGTCACCTAGATTTGCAGTGTATTTGTCGTTAACAGCTTCACTGAAGTTACTACAGACCTACTTCATTCCCATTGACTGTATTCTGTTAATAATAACAAGTAGACCCCAAAAGGGTCAAGGTTCCTTCCCCGGTGTCTACCTTTCAGGTTTAAATGAATTAGTTCTCTATTCCATACTTACCGTAAGCTGCTATACCTACTTCGTATCTTACTCTACTTTATAACTAGCTTATTCTAACTTAATTTAAATACGTAATACGTACAAAAAAGTGCTGCAGGATGTTAAGCATCCCGCTGCACGAGCCATTTGGCTCAAAAGTAACACTTTGATCTGAGCTGAGCAAATCAGCTCTAAGAACAAGAAGCGATAAACACTGTTTTCTGATGGCTCTTATATACTGCTGGTGAAACATCCCGGTGCCGATTTTGAAAAAGTACATTGTTACAGCAGTGTACATCGATTATTGATTTTTCTGCATATACGCAGACAAAAATCAGCAGGCAGCACCCAAGCTGAAAATACACGTAAAACATACTGGCTATGCAGCCTGCTCAGTAGCGTTAAACGCTATGAGCAGTTAAATTCAAAACAATAGTTCCTTCTCTAGAAGGAACAAAAAACCAAAATGTCGTCTCAAATTTTCAACAATGAGCTCCGGAAGTAGATTCGAACCATCAACCTTCCGCTTGCGGATCGGACGCCCTACCAACTAGGCTAACCGGGCTCATAGAAACAGTTGGTGATGCAAAGGGCATCAACTATGTAAAATGTAAAACGGATCTAATTAAGTATCAGTCTGAGCACTTAAGGGGGGGGGCTACCCAGGTCAAAAATCAAAGTTCTTCAATTTTGCTTATTTTCACATATGTTACTCCCCCAAGGCACCTCTACCTCAGATAAGAACAATTAAGCTTGAAGGTGCACTTTTGGTTCAGTGCGTTTGTCAGTGTATTTACACAGGCGAACCTACGCCAAAAAGCCGAAAAGTAGCATTTATTTGAACTATCCTAGCACAAACCACACAAGCCAATCAGGCTGAAACTTGGCATAGGAGTAGCCCTCTATGCGCAAAATCGTATGATCCGGATTTTTTATATGTATTTTCAATTTTAAAATCGAGGGCGAAAGGTGAAAAAATGGCCGTTTTTTGGGCCCGCCAAATTTGAGTGATTTTACATTTGGCGTCACTGCTCTGGCCATGGACAAAAATTTAAAAAAATGGATCATAGAGGTTGAGATATGACGTTAGGCTATCGAATCATGTAAAAATTAGCTTCGTCAGTGTTAACAAAAATTTCTAGTAAAGGGGCGCTTTGCAAGCACAAAAAAATTTTTTTTGCGCCAAGGAGGTTTTGGAAAGCCATTTTCTAATATAATTTTTAAACCGTTTAGTCCGATTAAAATTAACCCTTAATCCGGTAAAGAAATGGCCCTTTATGAACGGTTCACATTTTAGGACGCAGTTATTTGCCTGAAACTCTGCTTTTTTTAGTTAAGTTTATTGTTTCATGTTTTGTTGAAATGTTTCTTAAATGATAAATGATTTTTTAGCGAAAAGTTAAAAATTCTGTGGCTTACTTTAATAAAAGAAGGATGTGTTCTATGGCTTTATGTAGTTCGCGTTCTCAGTAGGGCTGGGCATGGTTACACGGTACGAACCGTGCACACGCGTGTAACCGCTTAGCGTGTACACGGTTAGGGGTCACTATCCGCGGTTACAGCGTGTACACGTGAAGACACAGTAACCGCGGATAGTGTAACCGTTTACTCTAAACGGATAGTGTAAACCGTTACTCTAAACGGATAGTGTAACCGGTTACACTATCCGTTTTCGACTTCGTGTACCCGTGTACTACTAACTAGCCTTGGTGCGCAAGCGTTTTGCCGCGTGTGCTACTTCATATACACACGTGAATGCATGCTATGTAATTCTTCAAGATGTATAAAGGCCTCAACATTGCCCCAGTAGCTCAAATGGTAGCTCGCTGGTCTGTAGATTTAGCGATGGGTGGTTCGCATCTTCCCTGGGTCATTCTAATGCTGATGCTGTCTGGTAAAGAATCCTCTCTGTTTCTTGACGTTTAGTAGCCGTTTATTACTAGGAATCAGGTAACCCTTTAGTAACCATCAAGAGTACATAATAGGGAAGAGTATGACACTCTTCCCTATCCTAGCTAATCGGCCCTGCCGAAATAGCCCTTTTATGTCTTGATTTAACTCTGCTGCTGCCTAAGTACTAGCCAGACAACGCATTTGAGTAGGGGCAAGCAAGGGTGCGCCCGCACCCCAT
Organism: Trissonchulus sp. WLG1_4; assembly: GCA_030248245.1. NCBI lineage: Eukaryota > Metazoa > Nematoda > Enoplea > Enoplida > Ironidae > Trissonchulus > Trissonchulus sp. WLG1_4. The sequence goes on from JASANF010016045.1 coordinate 8,740, forward strand.
ATGCACGTGACCCATACCGTCTAGCACCGGCATAAATGCCATACTTTACTAGCCACGTACCCCGCACTCCCGGGGGGACGAACCGGACGTGCAATGGGATGCGCGACCTCCTCGACTGCCAAGTTTTATTAGACACAAACCGACAAATACAGTACAAAAAACGATACAATTCCAACGCAGTACTGAGCCGAGTATGTGACATACAATTACAATACGATACAATTCCGACGCAGTATTGAACCTAGTATCTGACAAAGTGTGAGACTGTACTTTATCTGATGGTAAGACCCAAACAACGGGAGGGTGGGTGGGTCTAGAGCAGGAGTCTGCTGATAAGCGACTAATAAGTAATTATAAGCTGATAGGCGACTAACGACTAGTTACAATATTCTACATTAGAACGCTGAGGCGGCAGCCCAGAGTTAAATCTGGGTCTTAACTCTGCTGCTGCCTAAGTACTAGCCAGACAACGCATTTGAGTAGGGGCAAGCAAGGGTGCGCCCGCACCCCATATGCACGTGACCCATACCGTCTAGCACCGGCATAAATGCCATACTTTACTAGCCACGTACCCCGCACTCCCGGGGGGACGAACCGGACGTGCAATGGGATGCGCGACCTCACACCACCTCGACAGCGACCCTTGCCCCAATACACCCAACAGTTAATGATGACTGACTACTTTGAGAAAAAACGTTATGATCGGATCTTATGTAAAACTATATAATGGTTTACAATGTGTTACAGCATCGTTACAAAACCAGTACAGCATCATTACAAAACCAGTACAAATTACATGACATACATTGATTTATTTCGTGCTATCATAACTGAAACCAGTGCTATTACAATACATCATACATATCTACATTGGCTTATTAGCCAAATTGGTGAATACTTTTGTAGCAAAGTCGGGAGTCATTCTTGTATATTTTTTGAATACGTCAGATCGCCAACGGCCGAGATTTTGCAGGGCCCAATCCGATAAACCGTTATGGGCTAGTTCTGTAGCCGCTCCGATGCGAAAAGAATGGGTGTTATAATTTTCAGGCTGCTTTCCGGCAGCCTGCAAAGTCAATTTTAGAAGTTTTTCGAAATAAGCTTTCGATACTGGCTGCCTGCGCGGTGACAGGAGACCTGTGATGGTACGGTGAGTACCGGTTATATTCACATGATATTGTAAGACCAGAGCTCCGGGACAAAACGTCCATTTAGTGCCGCACAAGCAAGGTAGGGTGAATGACCATCCGTAACCCTCTTGGTCGGTTTTGGATTTAGGGATCAAGCACTCATACCTATGGTCACCCGCGTTGTTAACTCGGGTGAGTTTGATAGGGCTAAGTGTATTCGTGATCTCACTTATCCTGAGTAATCCGAAAAACATTAACACAATTATAGTTTTAAATACTATGGCATCTGGTGGGTTAAGGATGACCACACAATTGCATATCAAAGAGTTCAATGTTTCAATAGTGATAGGCAGACGGGGTCGTCGGTGTTTTGTTGTATTAACTTTTTTGTATCCTCTAAGTATGTAAGTAAAAGGGGGGGTGGATAACGAGGGGAAATCAAACCCCGACATTAATTTGACGAATTTTATACCAGACAACAATTGCCACAATCTGTTGTAAGATATATTAGCCAATTTTGAATGCGCAATAAAATATTGCAGTTGTGTGCTCAGCCCTGCGTGTGTCAAACCGAACAGTAGAACAAAGTTTTGAAATTTGTTCCAGGCAGCCATATATAGTTTTCTAGTACTAGGAGCAATACCTGCTGAGAACAGGGATTTTAGCTCTGCAGTAAGCTGTTCCAAATGTCTGGCGTTACATATGTTCGCTCCATGCCCGGACTTGACTGGAAAGCCTGAAAATTACCACGGGATAAAGCGTCAGCCCCAACATTTTGTTGACCTGGAATAAAGTTTGGTGACAGACAAAAGTTATGTTTTAGAGACTGGACTGAGATAATGCGTAAAAGATGCATCAAGGACTTCACAGGAGATGTACGTTTTTTTAGCATGGCGACTACGGCTATATTATCACAGAGACAGACGATAGTTTTGCCTGCAAATTTTTTAGCCCACAATAGGATAGCTATGGTTACAGCTGCTAATTCCATCCATTGGATTGAACGGTTGTCGCGATGTCTGCGGACTGAAACCGACGGAGGCCACGTAACTGCAAACCAAGTTGAGGCCCAAACACCGCCACACCCATGAGAAGATGCTGCATCAGTTGCGAGATGAAAAGGACAGGACGGGTAACAACTGATGTAGCGGGTACCGTTCCAAGTTGAAAGGAAAAGATCCCAGGCTTCTAGATCTTTTTTAGCTTCTTGGTTGATACGAACGTGGTGAGAAAGTTCTTTTATACCCACTGACAAGTCAATTAGACGGCGTAAAAACGGTCCACCCGGCAAGACAACTTTGCAGGCGAAGGATAATTTGCCTATTAGTGAGAGCAGTTCGCGTAACGATATAGAGCGCTTTTTTCGCCAAATAGAAATTTCACTCTGCAGGTGGGTCAATTTGTTTAGGGGTAGACGAAGTTCCTGCCGAAGTGTGTCGACTTCTATGCCTAAAACAGTCATTACTTGTACCGGCCCCTCCTGTTTCTTAGGTTCTAGAGGCACTCCAAGGTTATCGAACACCTGAACAGCAGTTTTCAATTGTATTAGACATTCTGTATATGTCGAGTTTGCAATCCAATAGTCATCCATAAGGTGGGCAATTTGCTTAATGCCGTAGTTGTTCACCAGAATGAGTTCTAGAGCCGATGCAAACCGTTCCCAGATGCAGGGGGACGAACTAAGGCCGAACGGCAGATATTTATCAAAGTAAAACTGGTTGTCCCAAGCTAAGCCTAAGAGATGATGGTCCTCTGGTCTAACTGGAATGTTACGAAAGGCTGATTTCACGTCCCATTTTGCCATAAAACTGCCTGGAGGTAGGGATGTGAGAGTGGCTGCTACATCATCTATTGAACCGTAGCTAACTGGAAAATATTCCATGCAAATATAGTCATTAATACTGCAATTTTTAGGGAACGATAGATGATAAATCTGTCTGAATTCCGAGGAATCGTTCTTGGGTACTAATCCCAACGGATGCGATTAAAAAATATCACTCGGAGGGGTTTGGAATGGACCTTCAAGGCGGTCTAATTCTAATTCCTTTTGATGGAGCATGAAATTGTATCCGGGTTTAGTTTTGCACTTTTCAAATTATCAGACACTCTTAGTTGCTGGGGTCCAATAAAACCAATCCAGAATCCCGATAAAAAGCCTAGAATCATATAGTTTGTTAATGGTATTGGTGCTTTGGCTTGAATAAGTTCAGACTTAAGCAAGTTAATGTTTACATGAGTATGTACGGCTCGATCCTTCCACAAACCTATGGGAGATGCACAGTTGAAAACTTTATTATGGACTGATTCAATTTGAACCGGTATTTTTTTTGGACTGTTTCCCGGGAGGGTGCTGGCTACTTCCTGGTTCGTTGCTGCCGTTGCTGCCACGCTTTTCTGGGCATGCGCAACCTGGATGGGTCGCTCGACAGTGTTGGCAAGCGTGTCTGAAACGGCAACGTACACCATAAGGGCAAGCACCCTCCTTGTTGTATTGGAAACATGGAAAAAATTTGTTAGACCCTTTAGGGTCTTGATTACTCCGTGGACTCTGATTTTTAGATTTAGGCACAGCCCCAGTTAAAATCAGAGTCCACAAAGTATTGTCGACAACACTCCAACAGTTGTAGAGCCCACGAGCCAAATTGGCTCGAAAAGCTTCGTCATAACGTAAAAAATACAAACCGACAAAATTACTAGCGGCAAATCTTATGCGTTCGATGTAGGTAAGAAGATGGATGGCTAGAAAAGGTTTCGCCTCGACTAGGACGGACGCCAGGGGCCGCTTTCATCTCATCCTCATTTAGAACGCGCCAGCAGAGAGCTCAATTGTAGCAGTTCATAACCAGCTGTTATTTTATGTATGCTACAATTGGATTCAATCTATTGTTCTTCACAATTTACGATTGTAGTCACAATTTTAAAATTTTTTCTACAATCTACACTTGACACAGTTTGATCAGTTACCGGAGTTTGCACTAACTGCGAACATTTATTTCAAATCTAAAAAGTTATTAAATAAACATATTCCAACTAAAAAAGTGTTAAAACATGACGTAAAACAATTTTTTTAACGAAATACTTCAATACGTAGCGGTTTCATAAAATTACAATCCTACAATTGACTACAATTGTAGAATTTCAGTTTCACCAAGTCGCCCACAATTGTGAAAGCCTACAATTAGATTCACAATGGTTTCATAACGCTACAATTGTAGGTACTTCACAGTTTAGATCGCGACTTTTCAGCTCTACAATCTAGGTTGTCCCAATTGTTGGTTTCATAAACAGATTGTAGTTTTTTATGTGGCTAGATTGTGAAATTGTCCACAATTTTCACAATTCTAATTAGCAGCCACGTTTTGTTTTTCAAATTTTCCGTTTGCATCGTTTTATTATTTTGCAATTCGATATCTGTTTCGTTCTAATTGATTGGTTGCCAATTTATATTGACATTTTTTACGCGCATGTTTATTTTTTAATAATTATTCAAGTAAATAATATAAATATAAATATTAATTCACATATACCTAAACTTCATTAAAAGCTCATCTCAGTTGAAATAATTACAAAATTTTTCGTCCCTATTTGTAATAAACTTGTAATTATATAGTTGAAAAATATCCATTATATGGGGGGAAAATTTCCCTGACCAAAATTTTAATTCTATTTAACAAGTGTTCTGTGACTCAACCTAGTTGAAAATCAATTTTAATAATTAACACGGGTCGTTGTTACTAGAGTTTGCGATCGCGTCGGGTCGGGTCGGGTTATTTCCGCCCGGGGTCAAGCGGGTAAGTTCGGGTCAAAACTTATGGGTATAAACCTAGCTCGCTAGTCCTTTCAGTAGAAATTTATTTTCTTTTTCTTTAAAATTTCTTTCTGAGTTTTTTTTCTTCAAGAAGTTGGAAATTTCTTCAACTCGTTTCTTTCAGTTTTTACGCCCCTCACCGCCGCGATATACTATAGTCAAACCTGTGATCAAGAGCACACAAATGCACCTAATGTAGCGTTAAACTGCTGTTAGGTCAGCAAATAACACTGTTTGTTGAGCGTGTGTTCGTACGTCAACTCCTCTCTTCTGCGTATCTTCCAGTCTACAATTTTTCATGTTCAAAACATTTAAATTAACAAAACCTGTCGAACTATGTTTCGTAGAATGTTCATCAGCGCGTCGTATGCAAAAAAGTTTGAACTATCCTAGAGGACATGACGGGCATGATATGAGCCGTTACGGAGTCACAAGATGGATACCGTTCGCTACACTCACAGCGGCTGCCCACCAATCAGCTGACTAGCGACAATCCTGATGTGTTTTTTAGCTGCTGTAAAGCGCTTGCTGACTCCAACTCTATAAAATATACGAAATGGACGAATTCATGGCTATTACGTTGTTTTACAATGCAGTGATCAATTTTGAACTTAAATTGTGAGCGCTATAACGTTTCAGCTCTTATAGGTGTCAAGATTTAGCAATCTCGCTCTATATAATTTTTATGCTGGAGACATTTTTGGCTATTATTAGTGACCGTATTGGCTTAGTTGAACACTTATAGGTAGTGGACAAGTATTTTTAAGTTTGTTCAAAGAATTTTAAAAAGCCGCGTTTTATATTCGAAATATCCTCAGCACTGCAAAAGTCTAACGAGTCTATCTACAATAATTCACCCCGCCGTGCTTGTTCTCGGTCAGGGGGCAGCTGTTGTGTTAAAGCAACTGACGTTATTTCCTTCAAAGTTGTAAACAGCTATCAATTGTCTTTAGTTCAGGAAGCCAATTTCTTTCAAATTTTCTTTCTTTCAATTTTCTTTCGGTTTTCTTTCTTTAAAAATATTCTTTCTTTTTTCTTTCGATTTTTTCAACTCAAATAAAGGACTAACTGTATGTTTTGTTTGTCATTTATTTCTCAATCGGATGGTTGTTTCGCTATCTCTCTACAACGCACATAGCTCGAGCAATAGCCAAAACCTAGAAGGTGTCAGAATCACACTGTCTACCCAGTGATACTCTTGGCATTAAAGGGTTAAATAGCATTAAAGTTTCGGCCAAGGAATTTTTCCCCCCACAATGGAAGAATATCCCGGGATATTTTGCCGAAGGAAATATTTACAAGTGACAGCCCCTCACTAAAGTTTCAACCTGTTTTTGACTTATTTTCACTCATTCTTTTTGGCATTGGCAAATACGGACAAGCGAATGAACGAGTAGAGGGCAGAAGCCAACGTCAGTTTGATTCATACTTTTGTCCGTTCCAAAGTCAACGCTAAAAGTGTCCACAATTGTGGGATCGTAGGCTATAATTGTAGAATTGTAGCCTACAATTGTAAGAGTCAGCGTAGAAATGTAGGATTGTAACTAACAACGCTAGAATTGTGTGCTACAATCCTACAATTGTAAGTTCACAATTGTAGGATTGCGAAATTTTTACAATTGTTTTATGAAACTGCTTTTGGCTACAATTGTAGTTTTCGCTACAATTGTAGACATGCTACAAGCCTAAGATTGTAGAATTCTAAATTCAATGAATTCAACTGCTGAAATAGAACGTAATTCTACAATTCTAGACAAACATCACGTGTCACAATTGTAAGTTTATGAAACCAACAATTGTGATCTACAATCCTAGGATTGTAGTGAACATTTCATGAATGCAGCAGGCGAAGTGAAGGCTACAATTGTGATGTACAATTGTAGGATTGTAATGCTACAATTGTGAAGTTTCACAATTGTGGCTAGCTTGATGAAATCAATTTCACTGCATTTTCACAATTCTAGGCTACAATTGTAGGATTGTAGTTTTATGAAACCGGCCCCAGGACTAGGAAGGCAGCGAGCCATTGGTCGAACAAAACGATGGCTTTTTTTGAAGTATGGAGCTTGAAGGCACCGGCGGATTCGTCGAACACTAGCTCCGAAGCCCCGCGACTCGCCTGGGGACTGCACAGTGACTGGGGGAGTAGGGTGGCAAGATCTACATATTCATTAGCTAGAATTTTTGACTTCGTACCAACATTCACAAAATTTGTGAGTTGACTTTTTTGTTGGGCTTGTTGCAAGTTGGGGCCCCACCACGGATTGTTCTCCAGAGGCTGAGCATCTGGCCACGTGTGATGGACAGCATTCACCGCATCGGTTGTGGACGGCGTCTCCGAACCCGATCCATCTCCGAACTGGGGATCCTGTCTGCTGTGGATATCCAGCGCTACCGGAGGCTGGTTGTCTGGGATAGGAAGAGCTGACATGCTGACCCGAGAACCTGGTTGGCGCTTTCCTTTTTTTGGTGCCACGGTCTTGTCTTTTTTGATGTTCCTTGTTTCTGATCTTGCTGATGACCGGTTGGTTGTTTTACCAACCGCCCCGATCTTGTCCGTTTGCCCGGCATGACTGTCGCCTTGCACAGTGTGGGAGCAGAGCAAACTGTGTTTAAGAAAGCAGACTGAGTCTGCTGATAAGCGACTAATAAGTAATTATAAGCTGATAGGCGACTAACGACTAGTTACAATATTCTACATTAGAACGCTGAGGCGGCAGCCCAGAGTTAAATCTGGGTCGTAATGTACATAACAGCTATAGTGGTAGATTTTCGGCGTCAGCGTTGACCTACGTTTACACAGAAAACGTGGGTGTCGTGACAAGACGTGTTCAGAGAGTTTATTATATCAGCCTCTATGACATATGTGCCTGGCTCAACTATTTTGGTTTCTTGCAAACACTAGTTTGCATCTACACAACTTTGCTAGACAAGCACTTTTGTTGACGAGCGTACTTCTTTCCACATGACGACATCAAGTATTTTTTTACCGTATGTAATATTAAGCGCGGCACACACCAAGATTTCTTTTCAGGAGTTTTTCTAATTTCGGATACAGATGTTACATATTCACATGGCCACGTAAACACTAAACGGTAAGTACGCATTTTTTACCATGCATGTACAGCTAAGTCATTATTTAAAGACACGAAAAAGACAAGAAAAAGAAGTCTTGCATTTTCTTGAAGAAAAAGAAAACGAAAGAAATTTATAAATTCTTCTTCCACAAGAAAAATAAAAAGAAAGAAACTGAAAGAAATTTTAGACTGCCCAGTTTCCAGCTGCCAAACCTTACGTAACTTGATAGATTAGTTGTCTGGAAAGCTGTTAGGGCGCCTGGATGCCTAGCATCAAATCAACATATGTGACCTTTTAACCTTTAATGACCTCAAACCGTGAATACTAGCTTGGACGTATACGCGCAAACTATAGTATGTACTTCAAAACTTATCCACTAGGTTTCTTCAATCATTAGTCTTTCAAGAAATCCGGCGTTTTTCACCAAGAAAAATAAAAAGAAAGAAATTGCAAGAAATTGATAAAGAAAGAAAATAAAAAGAAAGAAATTTTCCAAGACAAGAAAAGAAAATTGTCTTTAAATAATGACATAGCTGTAATGTACATAACAGCTATAGTGGTAGATTTTCGGCGTCAGCGTTGACCTACGTTTACACAGAAAACGTGGGTGTCGTGACAAGACGTGTTCAGAGAGTTTATTATATCAACCTTCATGACATATGTGCCTGGCTCAACTATTTTGGTTTCTTGCAAACACTAGTTTGCATCTACACAACTTTGCTCTAGACAAGCAATTTTGTTGACGAGCGTACTTCTTTCCACATGATGACATCAAGTATTTTTTACCGTATGTAAAATTAAGCGCGGCACACACCAAGATTTCTTTTCAGGAGTCTTTCTATTTTCGGATACAGATGTTACATATTCACATGGCCACGTAAACACTAACAGTAAGTACGCATTTTTTACCGTGCATGTAATGTACATAACAGCTATAGTGGTAGATTTTCGGCGTCAGCGTTGACCTACGTTTACACAGAAAACGTGGGTGTCGTGACAAGACGTGTTCAGAGAGTTTATTATATCAACCTCTATGACATATGTGCCTGGCTCAACTATTTTCTCAACTATTTTGGTTTCTTGCAAACACTAGTTTGCATCTACACAACTTTGCTCTAGACAAGCACTTTTGTTGACGAGCGTACTTCTTTCCACATGACGACATCAAGTATTTTTTTACCGTATGTAAAATTAAGCGCGGCACACACCAAGATTTCTTTTCAGGAGTTTTTCTAATTTCGGATACAGATGTTACATGTGTTACATGTTACAGTCTCATCCTTATTCGAGTCCAAATGTATCAAAAGACTTCGGGAAGTAGGCATGCATACTGACCATCTGTTCGGCGATTACGTTTTACGCATGTGCATGTACTTACATTTGAGACTTTACCTCTGAATTAGAATACTTTGAACTTTGATTTAATGAAAGAAAATTTGCAAACAAAAACGCAAATTAAAAACAATTGTCGTTAATGCAGTATATTTGTATAGAACCGCACACAAAACAACACATCTATACACACGCACACACCCACACGTAGACGCCATGCTCTCTGCTTGCTGCACAGAACACGCGCATGAGCCAGCGGTAAATCCTGCAGGCTTCTGTGATGCACTGAAATTGTGCATGATTTACATGCACCTGCAGTTTCAGTGCATCACCTGAATGTAGTATACACGGCCGCTGAACAAGAAACATTAAGTGGTGATGACTTTTTTCTTTGTGTTATATTAATTGAAAGTTTAGTGGTGAAACGCTGCGTATACGATCGCAAACTACGCAAACGATTATTAAACAAGTTACATACATATAAAAAAAAACTTGACCTGACTTTTCCAGCAAGCTCAGCAATTGTAAACTCAATGATGCGATGCGACAACCAGCTAGACCAGCCTGGTAGGTTGATGTCATGCAATCTAGCGGATGCTAAAATAGGCTTTGTCAAAACATTTTTATATAAAAACGACAGTTTAAAACAATTTTAACGTATTATATTCTGCTTGAACTGCACACTACAAACATTTTTCCTGTTGGCCCACAGCCCAACAGGAAAAAATTAAAGACCTGTTGGGCCACAGCCCAACAGGTCTTTAATTTTGATTTAAACATCCTAGCGTGCTGCTAACGTTAAAGTGATCATGTGCGAATAAATTTTTACACGTCCGCCACCGTTAAATCGCAACTGTCTACTTCATTTTACCTACATATTATGTAAATGCTTGGCTGGCTTGCTTCAGTGTAAGTGTGATGGGTTTATAATTTCCGTCGTTTCGTAGGCATGGTAAAAAATTTCCAAAAAATTTTTCCTCGTAAATCGATTCTACAGCTTTCGGTTTTAGAGTAACACCTTCTAACCACTATACGATGCTGTCGTCTTTGTTCAGAGCTAATACATATTACGGTATGCATGAACTACATAGTGCATTGTTTGTTGCCGGAAAAATCACTCATTCTATACCGCGTAGATGCATTTTTCATGTCATTTTGAGCAGTGAAGCTCGAAGCATTTGCTCGAAGCGGTAGACGTGCAATACACGGACAGTGTACTAAAAGTTATTCCATAAGGTGCATATCTACAGCATAGTTTTGGAAAATTTACTGATAAAATCTTAACGACATACATGCCGGTGAAACGAAATCTTATGAAGGTTTTGCAGTCTAATATATAGGCTGATATTGGTTTTTGGTTTTATGCATTAAAAATTAGACATGAGCTGCCCAACAGGTTTACGATGGCCTCTGGCCAATGTACTTAAAAAGTACAACTTAATGCTTAGTGAATGTTTTTGCCGAAAATTGGGCTTGTTCGCATTGCTCTTGGTTCGGCTTTTCACTGGCTTAAAAATATACTGTGCGCCGCGCTATATTTTACCTAAACGGTAAAATGATATACGTACTTCTCATGCCACAAATATTTAAGCTCGTCAACAAAAGTGCTTGTTTCTTGGAACGACAGTTTGCCGACTAATTATTCGCAGTCGTCAAACATTAAAACGCAGTTTAATGATTTTAAAAACAATGTAATGCCATGTTCCAAGCAGGAAATCGGATTTTTTAACAAGAAATTGGCTGTGGCTTGCTGCTTATCACGCCTGAGCCTAATCCTAATCTAAGTTGGCAGTGACAAATTAATCCCAACTGCGTTTCTAATCACGAAAAAACACCAGCAAATGACCAAAGCTAATACATATGCAGTTCCTGCGTGCCTTTTTTCTGTGGTCCCAGTTAATTTGTCACTGGCTAGCAGAAAACACCACGCGCGAATGTCCGTTTCAAGTGCACAGTCTTTGTCTGAAAAGCTTCTATAAGACACGTTTGAGAAAATACCTTTCTGTTTTTGTCACTGTCATGCTGCCTGTATAGAAGGAACTCAGCTAGGGTATCAATTTGGATAGATAAGCGTGACTTAAGGCGATTCTTTCAATATGATCCAGGCAGTTTGGTATGAAGTTTAGCCTAACGGTGATTTGGCTTAACGGCGCTTCGTTCTAGCGACAATGATTTCGGGTTAGCTGCGATTTGGCCTATAGGCCATTCGACCTAGCTGTGACCCGCCGTCCAATGCTACAACCAACCAAAAGATGTTGTTGGTTCTGCTGATGATCCTCATTAATTGTAAATTATGAGCAGAGGATGCAATATGTAAGCTATAAATGCCGTATTAAATCTAAAGATTCATGTTTCAATAGGGCATAAAGGCAAGCAGACGTGCTGCGGTAAGGCGAGTTTCGTCCATGTTCATACTACACGTTTCAATTGCATAGGGCATTCGCGCATTTACATATTTAGGCTGTATCTCAGTCCACACAGATGGAATAGTGCTTCTGCTTGATCATCTGTGTTTTGCTAATAGCACCTTAAAATGCTATTGTACTATGTGTCAAGAAAAGTGCCGCACTTATAGAAAACGTTTGTCATAACTTTGTGTAACTATTGTGAGGCGAAAATGTTTTTCAATAACCAAGTTTACTAGAACGATGTTGGATGGCGCTATGAAATATGAGCCGAATTTTACCATGTGCAATCATAGTATACTAACATATTTTAGAAAGCAGACAGACTTTTAATTTTGAAAGTTTTAGTTACAAATTTAGTTAGCTGAAACGTAGATTGTATTCGGCGATCACTAGATTCTAAGGATTCTAATTCCATTACCGGGTTAAAGGGTTAATTTTAATCGGACTAAACGGTTTAAAAATTTACCTAGCTTAAAAATGCCATTCCAAAACCACCGGATTAAAAGGACTTAACTTTTAGCGCGCTGCTTTTTAGTCAGACTAAACGGACTTAGCTATGTACGCTAATGCTAAGCGTGCATGTTAAATCCGTTTAATCCAGTGATAGTTTTAGAATGGGGTCAGACTAAAATTAAGCCGCTGACTTATTTTAACTCGTTTTGTCCGTTTAATAAGTCCGATTTTCCATTCCTAAACCCCGGGCTAACATAAGTCCAGTCCGTTTAATCCGGTAAAGGAATAGGCCCTGAGAAATAAAGGTCGTCAAACTATATTACTTTCAACAAACTCTGCGTATGTGTCTATTTTAGGTTTTTCTGCCATATATACCTTAACATTGGTATTCTTGGGACAAACCTGAAACAGTAAATCATATGTGTACGTACATACATGTGTATACACTGCTTTCCTGCTTGGTCAGAAGTGGGTGTTAATAATGCTTTCAATATTGAGTAGGTATTATAGTCCCATGTTTCTTCTTCCTTATCTTAATTTATCAACGATTTATCTTGTTTTTCAATCATTCCTAGTTATTATTAATATAGTGTTTTCATTAGTCAGATCTGTCAGATCGTTTTCTGAATCTCCAGTTTTTCGTAAAATGTTGTTTATCAACAGAATCTGCTTAAAAATTAATGCAAAATGATGGGTAGGTAATCACTATAGAATATGTAGGTTTTGCAATTTAGTTCAAAACGGAAACACCTGACTTATGCTATTTATTGTTTCCTAATTAATTATGCTTCTCCTAATTACTAATCTTCTAAAATTTTTTGTATATCTCTCACCACCGGCACCATGAACTCTACAGTACATCACCACTGCCCGCTCTCGCTCATACCTTTTCCAGCTGACTGACAGAACCAAAGTTTTGATCACATAATCCTCTTAATGTTTTATTTCAGGGGTGGTTTTTAGTGAGATATTTGTATGTAACGCATATTAACAAAACAAAAACAACTGAATTATCTAATAAGTATAAAACATGAATAGAACCTATTATTAAATCATTGACTGGTCATTAAATTAAACGGTCATTAAATCAGATTTGCAGTAACCAACTCTATCATGTTAACAAGATACACCTAGCCTTGCAATTTGTTTAATAGACTAGGATTTGAAGCCAAGATCCACACCCACAGAATACAAATAAACATTTGATTGTGATTTATGAAATTGCGAATTCTGTTCCAATATGAATTGTAATGAGATTAATTGTTCAAATTTGGTCATTCAGTACATTTCCCTACAATTTCATTTTACAGTAAGTCAGTGACCGTGTAAGGAAGTCTTTTTGTGATTCAATGATTCAGAGTTAGACCCGGGTTCCAAAGTCTCGTTCGGTTTGACTTGCACTTGGTCTATGTCGAACGCGTGATCGTATGAATAGAAGGTTTCATTACGATGAAATTAATCTAGGTATTTCATTTGGAAAGAATGTTTTAGACCGAGTCTAAAATTGAAGACATTTTGTGAATCCCAGCGAAAGAATCAGAAGTGTGTTTTCGTGTCTCTGGGTCCCCTTGTGGTGATCCGGTTTTATTTCTGATACACGTATACTAAAAGACAATTCATAAATTCGGAAACGTTATTTGATTAACTGAATTCACGAATTTACGACACAGAATTACAGTATCGTCTGAAAAGTCTGCATGTCTATGCAAGTCACCACACAGAAGTATCTTTGTTTAAATTTTTTGATTCAGTGTTGAGTTTGTCTAGTTTAGTCAGTTTCTAATTTAGTCCAGATAAACTTTTGATCTGTCCCTGAGTAACTTATAGCAGAGCATTTCATACATAGCTTCGTTCCTATCAGTTATTGCACTAGAATAATTATCACGGAAATACTAACCCATTCCAAAGTTCAGTTTTACTAATTACTGTGCTACCCTTGGCTTGTAATATCGATAATTGGAATTTTGTAACATTTAATTCAAGCTAAATCTTGACGGATCCGCTTTTAGTCTTATCGACCGGATTTTGTTTTGCATAATCGCCTTTAAATTTTTAGCGAAGATACTTAGTTGCTAAAAAGTCAATGCTCTTAACCTAAAATGAAGCCATCTCTGTAAAAAACTGAAGTTCACTCTAATTTCTAAAGTAGACAATAATGTGGGATAGGTATTTTTAATGTCTTGTTGTTTTGTAAAATTAATCTTATTATACTGTTAATTGAAATTGAGAGTTCAAGGTTCTACTAGGTCAAATCGAGTCAAATCAAACACTATATATCATGTCTGATATACCTAAGCCTAAGAATTCATAATGCCTAAACGCTAGTGTAAATCTTACATAACAACAATAAGTCAGGACGTTCGAATTTTTGCCGCACTATTTCTGCCTTTCTGCTCTTCTTTTTTTCGTTTTTGTTTTGTTTGTCCTGCTTTGTTTTTTGTTTTATTATCTTTTACTTCTGTTTTTTCTGCTTTCACGCACGTCTTCATTTTTCATCTTATTTGAATGGAATGAAGTTGTGTGATTAGGTTAGGTACACTGTCTTGACTCACACAAGGAAGATGGCACGTTCTATTTGATTTTAGCACATTGGTCAATCTGTAGTTGACACTTTCAGTTTGCGGTTTGTTTTCGAATATTTGTAATGTGCTGAGTAATAATAACAAAATCGAATAATTGTTTGACTGAAAGCTGAAACGCCGAAAGGTAATTGACGCCCCTGCCTTAATTCATTCCGTGATAAGATTACCAGGGTTGATCAACATGGCATTTCAAAGAGTTTTGCTTAGTGGCTGGTCTGTCCTACGCGAAACAAGAAACTATGGACCTTATACATAATTGCTGGTTGTGTTATTTCTGCCACTTGTGATAATAAACTCTGATTTTTAAACGAAACGTCTTAGATATTTAAGAAATTACAGTGAAGTTCCTTTAATCTGGCTGATTTGGTCTTGTCTAAAATCAGTAATGCTTTGAAATTGAAACTAAAAAGGCATTAGTATATGTATTTATTTTTCCTGCCGCGCCGCAGCGCAGCAGGCTTCTATAGAATGAGGCGTGTAGAAAATAATGTGCAATTAAGATGGCAGTTTCGAATTTGCAGCTTTTTTGATGAGCTGTTACTCGGTTGTTTTAGAAGCTATTCCTAAGCAGTTTTTTCCATTTCACAGACAAAAAATAGATCGTACGCACATGTATTTGTTTTGTTAACAATTTTGACAGTTTGTCCAAAATACGCTGTGAAATATCTCAAATTTGGCATTTTTCAAGTTTTTGCGTTATGTCTCATTTTGGAAAGAATATGACCTAATGAAGTTTAATTCCAATGTAGTCTAAATTTACTTGTAGGTGTCTCAATACAGGCATAGTTTCACTTGGTTAAGTTTTCACATTGCTTCAGTATTTTAAATCTAAGCTACAGAATAGAACTTTTTTGACTTTCGTAAAACTTTATGGCCTGTGAAAACAAAAACTACAATGCCTATGTATCAATAAATACAAAAAAGAAATCTAGACATTTTAGTTTTCTTCATTTTGGTCAAATATTATGAATATAGACTGCGAACATAATCAGCAAATTGACACTTTCTAGTACATTACGTATCTTTTAGTATAATGAACTCGTATGCGTTGCCATAGCATCCACGGCAATAAATTCCATCATCATAGTCTAAAGTGACCTACTGTCTTCCAATATGACCGCTAATCAATTTAAACCACAGTACAGAAGCAACGTAAAACCCATATAAGACATCCCGACTTGTCACATATTTTCGAACATTTTTAGTGAAAAATGGGGTGATAGACTTTAGAGCTCGTAACCCTGGTTATATAACAGTTAGTAGTATGAGCTTTGGTACAACACTGTAATGCAGATACGTCTAGTTCTGTGCCAGTTTTGAAGATATACACAGCTTAATTTTCACATCACATTTATTTAAAATGAAAATAGGAGTTATATTCGAAAAGTGTCAATTCCCTGAAAACAGTTGCAGTTAAATATGCGTTTTAAGGTTCCAAAGCGATTTTAACCCCGTCATGCATGAACTTTGTAAAATTGCACTTTTGATTCGTCACCATAGACTAGGCCTGCGTCACAAGGACAGCCATGGGCCTGCACTGTGGCCATTTTTAAAAATTATTTTAATGTTAGTAACCATCGTAAATTACGTGACGCTACAAAAAATAAGCAAAATTAGTTCATATAAACAGTGAATAACAGCAAAAACATAAAATAAAAACTGTACACGCCCAAACAAAATAAATTGTAAACAGAATAGAAATCGCTCAAAAATAAGTTCAAGTTAAATGTATCAGTTAAAGTCAGTACGAAGTAGGAGAAGGGACAGTGTGAATAAAATCACGCAAGTAGTCAAAGGGGAGTCGGGCAGCTAACTCGCTCTGAACGGTTGCAATACGTCGCTGTGCTTCTTCATACTCACGCTTACGGCGAGGCAAGGGGGCATCACCAACACGGAAGGCTATCGAGTTAACGGTTTTTTTGCATTCTTCTAGCAGAATCAGAATAAATCTGTAAAACAACATGTGGGCTGTAGAAAACAGTTTTTTCAGCGCGCTGTGCCACCCTTCAACTGCATTGTTTGTGCATTTGTCAACCATATACCAGTCTCAAACACTAGCAGAAAAACGCCCGACCCAGGTGGGATAAAAATACTCGTCACATAATTGACGAAATTGCACATCAGCAAAATAGTATCGATACACCTGCTGAAAATATTCATATTTTCTATCAGCCGGCACATGCCCCAAAGAAATCAGCATTCTGACAGATGTACGAAAAGTTTCTTCATCCCTATAAGTTTTTACTAGCCCCATGTTCTAAACACGTCAATAAATAGCCTGAGCATAATGAAAAAAACAGCCACGAAGGCTTGCCTGTGGAAAAATGTGCGAAAGGGAGGACATAATGCCACTCTCAAAATCAGACACGATGTGGCGCAAATTTGTTAGTTCAATACTATGTTGCCGTAAGTATCCAGTAATCATATCGAACATTCTAACGTAGGTACTATGAGTTTCATCGGGCAGCAGACAAAAAATCATTGGGAAGACTTGGCCATAAACATGAAAATGAATGCAGAATAATTGGGCGAAAACACTGGGGACAACCCAGAAGGTACCATCTAGAAAAACAGTATCGGTTTAAAAAATGCGACTCAATACTGCAATGGGGCAAGCAAAAATCATGAAACGTTTTTGATCTTGAGCGCCAGTGTCACAGACTAAAAATGAGCTGCCATCCAGATTTTTGATCGATTCATAAATGAAATTTGCATCTATTTTACTAGAAGATTTAGGCGCAGCAGGCGCAACAGCACTGCGAGCACGTGACATAGACGAGTTGTTCAGAGTTGGGAGGTCATGCAAGATTTCCTCGCGGTTTTCACTGTTTTGAGCTCTAGCTTTACAACCATTGTCTTTTTTCTGACATTGCAAGTATTGTTTTCCGTTCCGTAGCCTATCTTTTAAAAAAATGAAATCGCCTATAAGATATCCATTCCCACGTTTCAATCGAACAATTTCAAACTGCATGTTAATCGCTACAAAAATCAAAACACATACATATAGGCGTTATTATGTATAGTAGTTGTAGTTGATGTTTTTTAAGGTTGAAACTCTAAAGTTTTAAAGTTAAAAGAAAACTAATTAAAAATTAGTCAAAAGAAATAAAACGCTTTTAAAAGAAAACTAATTAAAAAATAATTTGACATAAAATTTAATAAAATAGTAGAATAGTATATATAGTTCAACAATAGCTATATATTAAAAAAACTAAACGGCAAAAGTTTCAAACTCAAGTAACCTTATATAATTCACAGTGAATTTTAAACGGACCTTGTTTTGACACTCATCGACACCTGTATTTCTTAAATTGACCCTTTGACCTGTGTCATGGGTCAGATAAAAGGTAGCTGACAGTCTGTCGGAGGAATGGGTGAAACTGTCGGAGCCGTGGGTGACTGAAACATGGGTATATAATTGCGTGTCGGAGCTCTGCAATGTCGGAGGTGTGGGTGCGCCCGCAAAATCCAAAATAAATAAATAGACAACCTAGAACTAGGGCAATGCATACCGTAGGCATCGAGTCAAGGTTACGGTAGGGGGCTCATTTAGTTGTTTACTTTTGTTAGTGGACCTATGTATTCACGTTTACATGCACAACCTCGATGCCGCTTAACACACTTGTCAAATTTATTGATTAATTAGACAATTTCGAACGATTGGGTTTCGTTATAGCACAAATGTAAACAAACTGCTAATAAAAAGGTTGCGTTATAGCACTAGTTGATTTATACAGTACCGATCAGAATTAACTACCTATGATGCTGCGTTCAGCATCACTGATTGAGCCATAGCGTCACTGACTGCAGTCATTGCATTGACGTCACAGGTTCAATAAATTGGACAATTTTATTCGGCATATTGAATTTCATTAAGTGACTCCGGAGTCGGAATCAGTGACTTCGGAATCGCGCTCACATTAGTCAACAACTATACTGGATACTTAACGTAGAGTATACGTACGTATATACTGAAACAACGTGCATAAAGTGAATGATGATTAATGTGATCGCGATTCCGGAGTCACTGACTCTGACTCCGGAGTCAATGAAATTCAATATGTCAAATAAAACTGTCCAATTTACTGGACCTGTGACTTCAATGCAATGACTGCAGTCAGTGACGCTATGGCTCGATCAGTGATGCTGACTGCAGCATCAGCATTCTGATCGGTACTGTAGCACTGGGAAAACCCATGATAGCACGATCTATAACCATTATAGCACAACTATTTCATTTTTAGCATGAACTAGGGCAATACAATATTGTTCTCTGATATTACAGCGAGGTCTTTAATTGAGAACAAATTTCTTGCATTTCAATTAAAGTTTTTTTCATTTTTCTTTGATTTCATTTTCAGTTTTTTTAAAATTATTTCTTTCTTTCTTTTAAAGTTTCTTTCTTTAATTTTTCTTGCCTTTTCTTTACAATTTCTTTCGGTTTCTTGGTAATTTTTTAAATAGCATTTATTTTATGTACGCTAATTTTATATTGACATTGACCACTAAATTGACACCGGTAGGAGTTTGCCAGGTGCTGCACACCGCCAAAGTCAAGTAACACAAACTTCCTTCAGTTTTGAGATTTGGATTTAATAGATAAGGCTGGTGTTTGTTTTTCAAAATTAAAGAAGGGCTAGAACCGGTAGTAGTTGAGGACCGAGGAGTGCTGTTCGTTTACAATCTTGGACAATTTTCGGGTTAGCCAAGGTAGGTCAGCTCTAGAAGAAGTGAGTTATCCTGGTGGGTCAGCTCAGGGAGGTAAAAGGGACAAAAGTGACCCAGAAATTTCCTCCCCCCATTTATTCCGACAATAGTGACCGAGGTTCAATTTTGTTTAGTTAAGTGTCCGGTTGTGATGGCAAATCTATCCAAATTGCACACTTTTACCTGGATATTACTCATACGTTAATAGTGTCCAGGTGCACAAATTTTTGGGAGATACTTTTTAGCTAAGTCTCTGAATTTGGAGAAGGCAATAGTCCCCTTCCCAGACTAGAAATTGTAATTAGGTATGTATAGTTTTGACCCTAAAGTGGCGAGTCAGTAATGTAATTAATCCGATACGTAATTCCCAATCCAGAAAAATTTTCAGCCAGACAGCGCGCGCTTCATTTATTAATTAATCAATCTTAATTACTTTTCTTTCATTTTTCTTTCTGGTTTCGTTCTGATTTCTTTCATTTTATTTAAAATTTTTTTCAATTTCTTCTTCCTTTCTTTAAAGTTTCGTTATCTTTTCTTAGAGAGTTTCTTTATCTTTTTCATTTTTGTACATTTTCTTGACACCTTTTTTCAAATTAAAGTTTTCTTTCTTTTTATTTAATCTTCTTTCCACTCAAATAAAGACTTAGCTATATAATTCAAGTCCAAAATTATCTAGTTTTGATCAGCAGTTACCTAAATAATGCTATTATTATGTGTCAGAGGTCAATTACAATTGTACAAATAGCATAATTATGACAAAAACAGGCAATAACGAAAATCGTTTCCTTAAAGAGACAAACACATTACGGGTAATCTACAGATTATTTTACTGGAAAATTAAGTAAAGACATATCTACATGAAAGGACTTGACTAGGATTACGGCTAAGCTGTTTGTTTTCATTTTCCTTTTTCCACTTACATGCGTACTGCTATAATAGCTATCGCATGCACACAGTTTCCAAGTACCATTGCTAGAACATTGCAGTAGTTTTGTAAACTTAAATATGGCGACATTGTCTCTTTCATCAGACAGGTAGTCAGGGGATTTATGGATGAGGAACACTCGTCCAAAATTCGGTTCGGGTAAATCAGGATTTTCAACAAGGGTAAAAGGGAAGGGAAGGTCCCAGAGGTTCTCGGAAAAGATAAATTTTCAACCAAAGTCTTTTTGGTGTTTCAATGAGTGTACTTTATCGTTTAGAAAAGTATATCGTCACTAAGCACCTAAACAGCTGGCAATTTTGATATTATTCTTCCATATAATGGCTAAAGCTTGTAAAACTTGTTAGTTTTTAGTCAAAAACTGTAACAATTGCGTCAGTCTTGGGGTGACGTCTCAAAAATTAATATGTACATACATTTTGGGATAACTCTGTTTCTCGTGGGTGTGGGAGAAGTAGTAACATTTTTTAAAATCTAGTGTGGTTACGACCTTCCTTCATTGCAACCTAATGTTGGACGGACATTTGTCTAAGTGGCCACAATAATGTAGAAAATAACATTGTCTTTACAACTTTCACTCGGAATTTACACTGACCGAAATATTCTGTTGAGTCTTCGTTGGTTTATTGACAAAGCTAACAAGCTAAGTGTAGGAAAGTGTGGGTATGTACACCCTATAATCATACCATGAAGGAATGTTCCGTTTAACGATGAGTTCCCAACGTGTCCTATACTTATTGTCAAATTTCGAATGGGGACCAAATGTGCACTCGAATTGGCCCGGCTAATCTCAACTCGTCCAGATTGGACACTTTATTTTCAACTTTAGTGCTGAAAATCAGTGTTATTGTGTATATATTTTTGAAGACTCATATACCTTTTACTACGATTGTATTTAACTAACAACGCGTTTTTTTCGTTAGCATTTACTTTTTGTCCACTGTCTCACTTTGGCACGCCAATGGTGCGCCAAATGGTCAATTCGACCAAACATTTCAATTTTTGCTTTTCCATAAGTTAAAGAACTGTTTTACGCTTGGTTTAGCAGAGTCGCTGTTTTTTAATGGTCTGAGTCCATCTTATCAGAAACGAAATTTCTGGAATGAGGAAGAGATGTCTATTTTGGTAGTTGTTTTTATTTCAATCTTCATCTTGTCTGTGGCATGATATTTCATTGACCTACCTGTCAAAATTGGCTGTCATTTTCATGCCATAATTCTACAGGAAATCTTGTATTTGCGTCACGAGACAAGTAAAAATAGATTTCAATAAATGGCGTTCCTGTTTTTGTTCTGTTGCACGACAATATATTGCTTGACCAGTACATACCAAGATATGCAGTTCCAAAAAAATTGTATCATTTTTTTTGCTTTCTCGTGCAACACAGAAACTTTAAATTATACATAAGTGAATCAGGTTAAACTTTATATTGTTCATTTGATACACGCTTATGTGATTTGAAGCACATAATATTCAAGCTGAGCTAACGTGTACAGTTTTCACGTTTAAGATTAACACGTTTTCAAACGTTTTATGGATTTGCCAAATTACGTTTAGACAAAGTAAAAGGACGTTTTATAGGAGTATGTAGGTTATAGCACCATGTAGACACTGGACATCACTCAGTAATTTATACGCACTGGTACGTAAAGCGCCAAATGTATGAACGAGTGCGCGCAACTCACAAGTTTATGCACGCGGGCGGATTGTTGCTCAATGTACACCACAAAGCACAGATGTACATGGGGGGTCTGTGGGGGGGACAAGCCCGTCTCAGATTTGACCCACCGGGACAAGCCCCCCTCCTTGATGCTGAGAGAAAGGGGCCAGAACTCTCAAAAATTGCCCCAGATCGGCGTAAAATGCTTCATAAATGAACAAAAAGCGAGAAAATTGCTAAAATAGCCAAATTTTTTGTAGTACAAAGTGATTATGATGTACTTAAGCGGTCGCTCTGAGTAACTTTCAATAAACAAAATTGCTATAATTGTTTTCTTGCTGATACCTTTTTTCCTCAAGTTTTCCCTTAACCGCAACCATGATACACATCAGGCAAGTATTTATGCAAAGTTTGAGAGCTATGGGAGTACATTAACAAATTTTGTAACGACATCAAAATTGGAATATTTTTCAAATTAATTGAATAAGTTTGAAATTAATTAATTAATTAATGGAAAATCAATAATTTTTGAAACGGCATAGCTCAGCGGTGGCTCAACCAAATTTAACAATGGTGCTAGATTCACAGCATGCATCTAAAATCTAGTTATTGCACTGCTATAGGCGTGCATCTTAGTTATTGACTTATTGCACAGTATATTTCAAAACAGATATAGCATAAGTACGTTATATCACTTTTTAGTGTGCACTCAGCACCTATTCGCACTAACACGTGAAGCCCGCGTGCTGCGCGCACTCGTTCATGCAGTTGGCGCTTCACGTTACAGTACGTATAAATTACTGAGTGCACGCTACACCGTGCTGTAACTTACATCTTGCCGAGGTCCCATTTTCGTCGAATTTTAGTTAGTGGTCGCAAATTTTTATTTATTCTAATTATTAGCTAAACTGTCGTTTTAAAAAGCTTATCATATTAAGGCAACTCTTGATAATTACAATTCAATGAGCTCGCCACCTCCATACACATCTGGTCTATTAGTTTGTAAAGTTTCATGTGCACTGTGCAGACGGTTTTTGCAGCTGACAGTAATCTTAAAAAATGTACCCTGAAGCCCAATTTCAGAAACCTGAAATTTGCCTACATATACGTATTTTTCAAAAATAAAGCAAAATATTTATTACTAAAATCCATTGAGAAAAGTTTCATAAGCCACAATGTATCTAACAAAAATTACAGTACTGGTCAAAGATAGATATAAATGCTCGTACGAGCACGAGCACTGCTCGTTTCAAGGGAGGTGCGCGCGCACTTTAGTTGCTGCTCGTAATTCGAGCAGCTACACTCTCTCGAGCAGGATTCGAGCAGCCAAAAATTTGTGGTGCTCGTAGTAAACGAGCACCCTAGCTAATAACTTACGACTGCCAGTTTCTTGCCGTGTTATATTTCTTGATTATTGCTCTTTCAGATGTAAAGAGTGGTATGTAGTTTTAGTGCCTAGTTTACTGCCTCTTACTACCTGCATTAACACACATACACACATACACATTAAACAGTTACATTGCTTGAATTGCTATGCAGTACTTTGGCATCATAGTAACACTGGCCAGACTCTGGAGAGAAATTAAACAGCTGTTGATTAGATAGACTTATTTCTTAAACATCCGAAGTTTAATTCCTCTTCATAATAATGTATTAGGTGCAAATTACTGAGCATATTTATATGCAACCCGAGTTACAATATTAAGAGTTCACTACAGAGTTCACGTAATCGGATAATTGTAAATCTGTAACAAACGCACATGCTTTTTAATAATGCTTTTTTGGCACGAAAAGTCACTTTATGGTTTTTCCACCTTTTTTAATTTTAGCTGACAAAATCAGAATGATGGTGAGCTTCAAACTTGACGAATGGACAGAAGTTGACTATTAGAAATGATATATTGACTTGAGTGACGTAATTCCAATTTAAATTACAATTAAAAACTCAAAGTTTTGATTTGGGTGGGTACCTGGTTTCTAAGTGCATTTCTTGATTGACTGAGCACCACCAATTAATCAAGTCAATTGTTATCTGCTTATTCTTTAGCCCAAACTGATAGTTTACGGAGTGTCCCACAAGCAACCGACAGAAGACACAGTGTCATCAAAGCGAGTTAAACCTTCTAACTTCATTTGCAAAAAACAAAGCCTTGACTAATACTTTGACCTGATTGGCCTTGGCCCTAGGTGACGCAAAAAAGTTTTAATAAAAGTTTTGAT
>JASANF010016046.1:0-33858 GCA_030248245.1 Trissonchulus sp. WLG1_4
TCACAACTGGCAGTACTATAAGTACATACTGTAATCGACTAACCGCTTCGTTAATCTTGCGATTTTTTCTAAAAATTTGAACATTTGGCCAAAGTTTGAACCATGAAAATTCTCCGGCTCCGGCACTTTTTTTGCCGGAGCCGGAGCCGGAGCCGGAGGCTCAAATCCGGCCGGAGCCGGAGCCTCCGGTCGATCGCTAGGGGGGGGGGGTATTTTTCCCCCCCCCCCCCCCCTCCGCGTTTTTGCCCCCCCCCCATGGGAGCCAAGGCCCGAACCCCCCCTTTTGGCCAACTCATACGATAATTTCAAAAATTTTCGATATATACGTCTCCAATTGACCAAATTTGGCCTAAAAATAAAAAATCTCAAATTTTTCTGGGGGGTGCCGCCCCCAGACCCCTGCAGCTCTGTAGTTTATTCTGTTCCTTGTTATGATCTTTTTTTATTATATAAAACCTTGTATGTGTGAGTGCATTATGCAGCACCTACTTGTTACCGTCTTTGGTTTTAAAAGCCAAAAAGTTTCAAAATTTCCGATACATCTCATTGTTTCTGAGCTCCTTTTTTTGAAAGTTTAAAAGTATTATTTTTTGACAGTTGTATATTATGCTGTTATATATAAATATATATTGCTTTTTCACTGCAAAATTTATTTCAAAGTTTTAAAAAAGCGCTTGCGTCTGGAGGCTACCGCCCCCAGACCCCCGCGATCATTCGACTTTCTTGGCCAAGTGCGGTTTTGAAATTAAGTTTCCAATGCAAATTTCATTTCAAAATTTTCGCCCCCAGACCCCCGCGATTATTCTACTTTCTTGGCACACAGGAAATCCAGGGATCTGAATTTTCTGTAAATTTATTTTGGTTACAGATTTTTCAGATGTTTTTTACCCTTTCCATTCAGAGTTCAGAAGAATTTCAGACAAATTTCAGAGAAATTCAGGGGAATTTCAGACAATTTCACCCAGAATTCAGAGACTGAATTTTATCTGAAAAAAATGTCACTGGCTTTTCAGATAAATTTCAGATACTTTTTACACGATTTTCAGATAAAATTTACCTACTTTTTACAGGGGCCGTATTCTCAAAATTACCTGCAGGTAAAGTTAGGCTAACTTTACCCACAGGTAAGGTGAAGGTAAAGTTAAATTTACGTTTTCCGAAAATTGTGATTTTAGTGTTTTTCAATATACCAATCATATTCATCCAAAATGACATTTTGTGACCGCTCGATCACGTTATGGCAAGCGAAATGAGCTATTGAATCGTGCAACAGCTACTTACTTGTGAAGAGAAATCGCAAGCCGAAATTCCACTCACGTTTGGTCTACAGTGAATGCTAATTTGTATCAATCAACTTATCAACAATATTATGTGTTTGGGCATACTTTTACACCAGCTTGCTATCGCACATCTAAAATTGGCCCCAGATTACCGTTTTTAGTAAAGTCATATTTCAGGAGCGCCACCTTAAAGCGTATTTATATTAGTATGTTATACAGTGGTGACGTGGTGTACGTGTGTAAAAAATTTCGGTGGGAAATGAGTGACTTTAGTTGTTGCATTGGGCAGTGGCGTATAATACCCAGAAAAAAATTACGGGGGGAAGGATTTCGATTTTTTGTAACGGGTGAAAAGGCACTTGTTAGTAATTTTAACACTCAAAACGCCTTACAAACGCAAGATTACTAAACCATAAAGTTACAGGGCGTCAGGTAAGATGAAGGTAAAGTCGTAATTCCTTAATTTCCAAACAACAACTAAAACCAAGCTATGTTTACCTTTATATTCCGGCCATAAAAGTGCTTTATCTTGTTTCGCAGCTCAAGTCAATGTATTGTGCAAATTTTTAACCTCAACCGTCGACGTTAACCCTGTTTTCAATTTTACCTTTACCATTACCCACAGAATTAACTTTATTAATTATTAACCCTCCCCATTCCACCCCCGTAAAAATTTGCCTTACTATGCCTGTGTATAGGAATGGGTTAAATGCAGTTGGGGGGGGGGGGATAGTGGACCTATTTTCTGAGTAGAGCACCTTGTTGCTTGGGGGGAGCATTTTTGCTTCAAGAACCCCTATTTTTTTGGAATTTCTGAGATATGACCCTCCGAAATCTGAACCCTCAGTGAGGGACGTTTTCGCAATTTTTTTCCGAAGCCCTTGTTTTTTCCGTTCTAATCGTGTCTAAATGGTGTCAGATTATTGTTTACAATTTTTTAGAATCAAAACAAAGGCTCTTTGACTGGTTTCCTGCCGAACATTTCGCCAAATTCGGCAGAAACGTCCAATTTTTGACAAAATTCAAACTTGGATTTGATTTAGGCTTGGGCTTAGGGCTTAGGCTTAGTATGGGGCTTAGGCTTAGTATCAGACTTAGGCTTAGGTTCAGGCTTAGGCTTAGGCTCAGGCTTAGGCAATAAAAATCGAAATTTTCAGGAAACAAGTAAAAGTTTACTGCAAAAGTAATCCAGTGCGAGAGAAGAGTGAACGTTTGACAACATTAGGCCTGTTGCGCAGTAAAAATTAATCGCGAACAAAAGTAACTTTTAACAATACAAAAACAACATTGGAAGAACAAGACACTCAGCCTGAATTAGAGTTAATTGTTGTATGAAGCTAAGCTTGTGCTGTGACGACACGTCAGTAAAAAACCCAAAAATTCAAGTCACCCCAGTACGCAGAGTCCCAAATGCAGTTGGTTTTATGCTTTTTAGTTTTCTGAGCTCTTATTGTTGCTTTGGTGGCGGTGTAGAAGGTAGCTTTGGGCAAAATTAGCAGTAAATCAGTAAAGCAGTAAAAATCAACAGAAAAAGTCATTAATCATTATGTGCAGTTTGTTTGAATGTTTAGCGCCATGTTTACGACCTGAAACAATTTGGGTTACGGGACCTTTAAATGAGTACAAGACCCGACCCAAATAGTTATTCGACCCGTTTTCTTCAAAATTCGTGTAAAAAATGTATTTTAAAAAACTTGGAAAAATCATAAAGAAGTTTTGGAGAATGTCCAAAAATATACAATTGAAAGTTTTTAGGCAGAAAAAATTGTGTTTTTTTCGCAAAAGTTTCACAAAAAACATAAAAATTCTGATCACCCGGGATTTGAACCGGGGACCTCTCGCATCCGAAGCAAGTACAGTACCGATCAGAATTAACTACCTATGATGCTGCAGTCAGCATCACTGATCGAGCCATAGCGTCACTGACTGCAGTCATTGCACTGACGTCACAGGTACAATAAATTGGAAGTTTCTATTGAATTTCATTAAGTGGCTCCGGAGTCAGAGTCAATGACTCCGGAATCACGCTCACATTAGTCAACAGCAAAACTGAACACTTAACGTAGTTTATACGTGTGTATATACTGAAACAACGTGCATAAAGTGAATGATGACTAATATGGGCGCGATTCCGGAGTCACTGACTCTGACTCCGGAGTCACTTAATGAAATTCAATATTCCAAATAAAATTGTCCAATTTATTGGACCTGTGACGTCAATGCAATGACTACAGTCAGTGACACTATGGCTCGATCCGTGATGCTGACTCCAGCATCATAGGTAGTTAATTCTGATCGGTACTGTATCGTACCACTGGGCCACCGGGTTACACATACGATCGTTTCTAAAAAACTCAGTACTCTAAGTGAAGCAGAAAATCTCAGTATACAGTCCTTCTACTATCGATACAGTGTATCGGGTACACTATGTCATACTGTTAACATAGAAATTTGAAAGATATAAATAACGTCTGAAAAAGAAACTCATAAAAAAGTACATGATAGCGGTTTTCGGTTTTGACATTTGTAATAACTAAGATATTCGACAGTCAAGGCCGGTTGGCTCAGGTGGTAGTGCGTTAAGCATTTGCAGAGCATCTGATCCCAAGAAGTTGGGGGTACGAATCCCCACCGGTTCTCAGCTTTTGCATTCTGAGAGGTACTGATTTTCCAGTGTTATTTACCTAGGTCTTCCGTGTTATTCAACACTGGTAAGGAAGGCCTTACAGTGTATGTAACACTGGCATGGTAGACCTTTCAGTGTTATTTAACACTGGAAAGTCGACCTACCCGAAATAACAGCTAAGTCTGTATATTTAATAAAGATTCTGCAAATTCTATACAAACCAAGTATAAAGTACCTGTTGCGCTGTGGCGCAACAGGAAAATTCTGCCAGCTTAGCCTAGAGAATTCTGCCAGCTAAGCCTAGACGATGCCTTAAATCATCATAACGCACTCAAAACTATCCAAAAACAAAGATTATAGCCATTTTTTGCTTCAAACTTTGGCCTACGTTCACTTCCAAAAACACAGGAAATGCCATTTTCAAGGGGTCATAGTTCAGAAAATCCAAATTTGTGGATAGGGGTTCTATTACAAAAAATGCTTCCCTCAATGTGCTCTACTCCAAAAATAGGTCCACTATTTCCCCCCCCCCCCCAGCTGCACAATAATTATTGATCCAATATTTCAGCGTACATATTTATTGAATGAACAGTGATTTCACTCAGGCGTTTTATTTCCGTCTGTTCCGGACCCTTTGGGTCGGCCGGTGCGACACGCCTTGTTGATTGAAAGTGGGTGTCGCTGATTGGAAAGCAAATTGAATATATATAACTTGCTTCAACAATTCAGGAAATGGCAAGCCTGCCAGAGAATCAAAACAGGTGCGTATATCATATTGTATTTTCTGATTCAAAGCAAAACAGGCTGACAAGTGGTGCTTAAGTCACAAGCGTAACTTTCAATTCTAAGAGTATGAATTGCAGTAACAGTGTTGCTTGCTAACTTATTATATAGGTGATTGCTAAATGCTAATTACAGCCAAATCTTTCTCCTGCAGAATTTTTTTTGGCTGCTTTAGTTTGCTATCCTGCTTTGTTACGTTTTTGCCCGTCTGTGAAAATTATGTATATATATATATATATATGTATGTATTGTACTGCTGTTCTAGGAGTGAAATAAAGTAGTAGTAGTAGTAGTAGAAAGATTGCAGAAATTGTGAGCTGACGCTAAACGAAACCCATTTGGTGAATGCTTCAGCGTGGACGGAAGTAGTTCCAGCTTTGAGGTGATGTCGGACGCGCGAGCGGCCAACCTGCTGTTCCAGCTGGCCGTGCCCTCAGCTCAGGCCCAGACGAGCCCAGATCTGGCTCTGGCAGAGGCCAGCAACCGCAATCCAGGCGCCATCGAGTCTGCCATCAGCAGCAGTCTGAAAATTGCACTGGGCGCTAACGGGCATCATGATCATACTTATAGTTTGCCCTATTCTGTAAGTTTTGTGCAGCGGGGGTTCGGGGGGGGGGGTTAAACAGTGACCTTTAGATTTGGTCAGTGTTGGTGTTGTGTTATATGTTTATGTTATGTGTTTATATGTATACGTGTTACGTAATGTTGATATTTGTGCATTAGGTTTAAGGTTTAACTTCAACAGGGGAAGCCACACTCTTTTGTTTGACTAAATATAAATGAATAAGGCTAGGTTGGTTGGTATAACAAGTATGTGGGTAGGTGGACAGGTGGTACAGGTGCAGATTTGAAAAATCAGAGGCATAGTGGTATTCACTATTCTGTGAGTAGAGTATGGAATCGGCCATTTTGGTTTCTCCGGAATGGAGCTTAAGGTGTTCCTGCGGCCTAGTTTTCACAGACATGTCAACGAAACCTGTTGTGTGACTGTTTCAGGATCAGGCCTTATGCCCCCCTCGGTTCGACCGTCCCTCGTCCCCCCGCGCCCTCGTGTCCAGCTTTCCCCCCACCTCCGTCTTCGCTTCCACACGCTCTCCCTCTGGCAACGGTGCCGACAAGACGGATCAGGTACGAATTATTCTGGGGGATTAAAGTTTTTTATGTTTAAAGTTTGCTTTTTAGGTTGAGAAATTTAAATAAGTTGTTTTTTGCAACTGGTGTGTGGTGCTGATATTAAGTAGCTCCGAAACAGTGTAATGAGTTTTGACACTTTGTTTGGCAACTAGTTTGAATTTGAATTTGTCAGATCTAATCAGATCAGAGGTCTGATCTTTTTTTACCACCTCTCACAGCCATTGTCAATTTGCTGAATTCAGGCTGTCCTCGCTGGCTCAAGAAGTATATATGAGCCCACGAGAGAACACCGGATGCATACTGAAACAGAAGCAAACGAACAAACATATTAATATGTGAACGTGAGGGATGTGCGAATATGCACTTGGTGTCTGAGAGAACACGCCGTGGGGCCATCTAAATTCTGATCAGATCAGAATTTTTAATATGAATAGTTTGTTTTTTTCAGGGAACTCATCAGGGCTTTCCAATAATTCCGGACTTGAATACTTATTTTGGTAGCGGTCAGGATGTTTCCGGATCTCCGGCTGGGGGTGTGGGGGTCTTGGCTCCCTCCGACCCGGCCCTCCATCCCCCCGCCTTCAGCAACGGGTCCCCCCTGCTCTGTTCCCCCTCTCTGGCCGAGCACTCGCCAAAACTGGCCCCCCTCAGTCCCCCGCCCAATCCCATGTCACCCCCCGGCCATGGAGCCCCCCCTAATCCCCATTTTTCCCTCAGCTCCCCCCGTAAACGAAAACCCACTTCCCCACGTGGCGAGGGGGGTAACCCAACAACTGTCCCCAGACGAGGGGGCGGTCGTCGAAAAACAGAGGCCAGACAGGACGGCAAGGCAAAGGATCCCGACAGCAGCGACTTTTTGCAAGAAATCGAACAGCTTTATAAAGATAAATTATCAGGTATTATGTACTATATTATGTATGTACTAGGTTTCGTAGTTGTTAATGGATTAGTTTTTTAAACGCGGTGACTGGTATACTTTGTCTTCTAATACTTATTGTATATAAACCATACATATAGTGGCGTAATCGCAGATGTACAGGGGGGGGTCTGGGGGGGGCAAGCCCCCCCCCCAGATTAATTTGAGATTCCGATTCCCCCCTTCTTTGATGCTGAAAGCGAAAAGCCAAAAAATTTCCAAAAACAGCCAAATTTTGCCCAAAAAATTTCCTTTTTTGGTAAAAGTTTGAAATTTTTGCGTTTTTGTCCGCTCAAGCCCCCGAAAAGTCGGGACAAGCCCCCCCCCCCCTAAAATTTCGAAAGTTCTGTGACAAACCCCCCTCCCCCCCCAGACCGAGACCCCGTGTACATGTATGCGCATAATCAATAAGTAATTGTTTATTTGCTTATTTGTAAGAAGCAGCATTTAGACAAAAGCGTATGACTTTCTGTGCTTTTGAATATTTTTGTTTATAACTTTTTTGCAATTTTTGAAGTTTTTTATTCAAAAGTATATAATTAAGTTTAGCAACTGATTGATTTAGAATATTAATGTTCTTATTTATATATTTTCAGGTCCCCTATTGTCTCCCACCAAAGCCAAATCAGCATCAGCAGCAGCAGGTTCGGCATCGCCAGCTAAGCCTCTGAAGGCATCCAAGCCTCCGCCAAAGTCTGCCGCTGCTGCTGTGAAAGCGTCTAGCAAAGTGGTGGAGCCAGAGCCAGAGTCAGAAACATGGGATGGCGAGCCCTATGTGACGCGCTGTGTCTGTGGCTATACGCACAACGATGACTTTATGATCCAGTGCGACAACTGCGAAGTGTGGCAGCACGGACTGTGTGTGGGCATTGGCCAAAGCCGGGTGCCGGACACCTATGCATGCGAGCTGTGCAACCTGCGCTACATTGACAAGGCCCGCGCACGCCGGCTGCAGAAGCGCAAACGAAAGGAATTGCAGTGTAAGTCTTTGGGTGCTTAGTTGTGCTATAATAATCTTAAAATAATAATGGTAACAGTTTGTATATATTTGTAAATTGTAGGGCCAAAAAAAGGTCGTTCGAATTTGTGGTGTCAATTGATTAAATCATCAGGTTTTTGACTTACGAATTTTATTAAGTTTATTTTATAAATAACTCACAACGTATGATTGAGTAATATTTTAATGAAATTTGTTGCTAAAATGCCAGTCAGCGACGTTAATTTGAGTTAGAAACGAGATGAGCGTAAATTAATTCCGCTAAATTAGTTTTGATAATATTATAAGGCCGCTTGAGGCGTGCAGTTTATTATGGCGAGCGGGCCCTGTTTAAACGAACGAGCTGAAAAAATGAAAAATGAAAATAGAAAAATAGAAACAAAATAAAGGATTATTGTTTTCAGTGAGCGATTCAGACTCTGATCAGGAAGACGCCAAGAAGAAAATCACCAAACGCAGAGTCTCCATTAAAGTGAGTCTGGCCTGGCGATTTGAGTATGAAATATTTAAAGTATTAAAGTAAATATTTAAGTATTATGTATTAAGTATTAAATTTTATTTTATGGAGTTGCGGGTTTAAGTCGTTACACTATTTTTAAACTAAACTTTTTTGGTGTCAACATGGGACTATTTTAACAGTTAAAATTGAGCTCGGCAATATTTTTATTTTTAATTATTTTAGAAGGAATCGGAACAAGCCAAGGACTTGAGTCCCGGAAGTGCACGATCTCCCAAGTTAGTTTCTATGCACACCGAAAATTAATTGTGTTGCTGACGAAATTTTGTGAAATGCTAATTGAAAGCTACATCTTGTCGTGGTGTTTTATGCCTAATTTAAGATTTAGCATAATATGTGCTATAGTTGTCAAATTGCCGCAATTTCATAACCGCATTAATAAAGCGGCAGTTGTGTTTTTGTACTATAAGGGCTTGTAAAATTGTGTAATGTTATCAGTTTGTACAGAGTATTTAAGATGTTTTTGTGGGCCCTTAGTTGGTACATATTTTGTAATACTCTTCAAATTACTGATTTTTGTGTTGCAGAATTCAGCTTGAGAAACAGCAAGAGCAGTTTGTGCAAAAATATGAACAGGCTGCTCGCAATATTTACAGTCCCAAACTGTTACAGGCTATTGCTCCTGATCCGGCCGTACGTTTGTTTTTGTCATCATTTATAGGTATTTTTGTGAGTTAGGTAGTTTTTTTTTGAGCACGCAATTTTTTGTGTAGAGCTAGAAGTATATTCATTATAAAGGTTAAGAGTTTCAGCCACCAATATTTCAAATTTATTCATTATTAATGTATTCAAATCTATTTAACTGGAGTTTTGCTCATGCTCAAATTTAAGTTCTGCACCTTTG
This sequence comes from Trissonchulus sp. WLG1_4, assembly GCA_030248245.1. NCBI lineage: Eukaryota > Metazoa > Nematoda > Enoplea > Enoplida > Ironidae > Trissonchulus > Trissonchulus sp. WLG1_4. The sequence continues at coordinate 9,098 of JASANF010016046.1, forward strand.
ATGCCGTACGTTCCAAAGTTATAAGCTACGTAAACTGGAGTTATTTGCATGTTGCTACAATCAACATTTAAACGTTATTACACAAAACTCTTTACTTCTCATCTGTTTCATCAAAATGTCTAAAAGAAGCGTTAATGCTTCATACTACACTGCTAAGCTGTGACTTTGTGTTTAAAAGGGCGTAAAATGGAGTTATTTTTCCTCCGCAGAATCCTCCGCGACAGGCCATTTGTAGTTAGTTATTTCTGGAGGTTAACCACAAAAATAACCACAGCTTAGGCTAGGAACATCGTAGAAAGATGAAAATTGTGTCATTGGATACACAATTTTTAGCCCTTTCGAATGACAATATAACATGATGGCGTAACTTCCTGAAAATAAGTCCAAATTTCACTTTCTAAATTTTGACGTACGTTAAACGTCACGTCACAGGGTCATGTGACCCATCATTTGAAAGCTCTAACGATTTCCTCACAAATGACTTGGGGGGCTGATTGTACAGATCACACCATGAGTGATCAAATTTCTGAGCAATTGAATCTAGGCAAAAATTTGAAAAATTTTTGTTCATTTTTTAATAATGTAACATAAAGCAGACTAAACTAAGATAAATACGATATAGTCTAACTAGTCTAAACTAGACGCACTAGACTTGTTAATTAACTAATAATAATAATACTAACCATATGAGAGTGGGGAGGGATATTCCTCCTCCCCTATCCGACCTCGCTCCCACCCGGAAGAAATGTCAGCTCTTCCCCAAATCGGTTTGCAGTTTGCACCCTCCCTTAATGGGTAAAATTTTTAAACAATTCGTGTAGCGCCACTTCCCCCCCCGATATCCCCAGCTCCTGCACATGTAACTAATAGCGTACTATAACCCCAACAAAAGTCATTATAATCTTTATTTCAGAGTGAAACAAAACAATCTCATTATGTACAAAAATTGATTCCTGTTAGCTAATCTTATTTAATAGTCCCTATTTAGTGTCCCCCTGCGCCGGTGTGCGACTACTCGGATGTGCGCCTGTGCGACGTGCTCTACGTGGAGGCGGGTCGACCCGGTCTGGTGGCCACCCGCACGGTGCCCCCCGACCAGCCCATCATTGAGTTCCGTGGTCGATTCTGGCTGCAGTCTCAGTTCAGTGGCAAGGAGCTAGACGGCCGTCTGAGTCCGTTCGTGCTGCTCTATGATCGACTGCCCTCGTTGGCCATTTGCGTCGATGCCAGAGACTATGGCAATGCGGCTCGATTTGTCAGACGATCCTGTCAGCCTAATGCTAAGGTGGGGTGGCGTGGTTTTTTCGCCTGTATTTTTCGTTTTTTTGATTTGAGGAGGGCTGCGCATCAGTGAGACAGTAATATTTGCAGTAAGATTGGACAGGAACAAGGCTTGAATGTTTTGGCCCAAGTCCTATATCCAGCACTTTTCTAAAAATGCGGTACGATCATTTCCAAACAGTGCCGTTAAAGGCCCTGCGGGAATGAACACGCTTCGAGAGCTGCTTCTTTGCCGCAGGGCCTTAATACCATATCAGTAGTATTTTCGCAGGACCAAAGTACCATATTGAGCAAACTGCCGGATATAGAACTTGGCCCATGATTTTCCAGGTGCTCGAATGTTTTCTCAGGAATAATAAAATGTCGTTGGTTTATCCGTAAAGATGAATTAACGTTTCCTACGGCATAATTAGGATTGTCTACTTAGACTTTTTGTTTTATATGTCTGTGTACATTTTAACGTGCTATTATTAATCACACTGAACCTGAGCGAATAATGAAATAAGTTGATATGCGTAATGTACGATGATTTTCGTAAACTAAAAAATAAGTGTAGATGGAATGAAAAAAATGACTGAAGACGTCAATATTTTCTTCAGGTTTGGCACGTGATGAGTGGAGAATACTTGCAGCTGTTTTTGGTGGCGGTGGAATTGATTGAACGGGGCTCGGAAATATCCATTCCCTTTGATTTCGACTACACTACCAGGTCAGTGGACTGCTACTGGGGGTCGAGCCAGAGTACTTAATGCACGTAATGCGAGGTGGTTGGTTTTAGCAAGGGTTACTACTTAAATAAACGTATTTATTATAATATAATTGAACGTGGTCGTCAGTTTGTTGCAAATCATAAGGCCATAAAACTGAACTGAAAAATCTATAGTGAATCAATCGTAAATCTATGATTAGAAGTAAATCCAGTCGCAATATCTCTTGGCCATTCTGATTATAGTTTTTAATAATTTATTGTTGTGTGAATGTGTCTCATTTCAGTCGTCACGCCGTGGAATGTGCCTGCAACCAGCCCAACTGCCCCGTTCAGAGGCATAATCGAACGTTGCCCACGCCCAGATCGTAAGTGTCACACTTTTTAGACAAACGATTTTTCAAAACTACACTCATGAAGCTTGTCAGAATGAAAATAGGTGGTGTACAGTCAGTCGTACAATGATATTATACACTAGGAATCGAAGCAGTGACCTCATGGTTACAAACCTGACACACTAACCACTCAACCACTCAGATTCCTAAATTTAAGCTTTTACATCAATGTAAAACATTACTTCTATTCGAGTGTATGCCAATGTTGACAATGTTGCCTGCTTCAAAAGTGACGCAAAAACAGACCAAGTTGAAATTGAAATTTTTTAAATAATAAAAATGACTGCAGAGTACATACAGAGTGATTAAACTTCACTATTAGTACCTTTTCATTGAGATTTTGCAGTTTTGGTGGCTGCAAAATTATACGCTTTTTACAAAAACTGAATCAGGTTACTGACCCAACAGGTTTACGATGGCCTCTGGCCAATTTTTTTATAATTATAGTCCACCCCCCGCCTCAGGCAAACAGCGTCAGCGTGCTACCAGCAAGGCAGAGGTCCCCAAACCCGCCGTGGCCACGAAACCGGCTAAAAAGTCCCACAAAAAACAACTGCAGCCCGCTGCTGATAAATTGGCCAATGGCCACGACAAACCGGCCAAAAAGACTACGGCGGGCAGTCTCAGTGATTCATCCGTCAGCTCGGGCCACAAAAGGTCACTGGCCAAACAATCACAGCCGGCGCAGAAAAAGGACAAAGGCCAACAACAGAGCAAGGCCGTTTGGCGTGTGAAATTGCAACGGGCCAAAGAATCGGCCAAAAAAGTGGCAGCGGCCAAGGCCAAAAAACAGCAACAACAACGACAACAACAGAAAAAGAATGCCTTGCGGAGACAACAGAAGTCGTCGGCCACCACAAAGCCGGCCAAAGTGGGATCGAAAAGACGCCTTTCGGCCCCACCGGCCTCTACTGGCCAACTTTCGGCCAATAATGCTCACAACTCAGAATTGTCCTCAGCAACCACAACCACCACCACTGGCGCTAACGAGTCTAGCCCGGCTCAGTCGCCGGCCACTGAAGTGAGAACGGGTTGATTGATTTTTTGGCGGTTATTATTTTGTCTCGTTGTTTAAAATTTTTGTATATATGCCTGGGTTTTTTTTCGCTGGCAAATTTTCGCAATTTTGCGAAAAGCTTGAAATTTTTTTCGCAAAATCAAATTTTTTTCGCAGACTTGCTTTTGTTACTTTGTTACGTAATGCAGTAGACATTTAAATGTTAATAAAACTGTATTCCGCCTGTACAGGATGAAGACTGGCGTAATTTTTACTCTTTTTGGCGAAAAAACAACGATTTTGACATTTTTATTTAAATTTACGGAGCGGTCCTGAGAATTTTGTGTAAATTTTCACAATCGATGCTCAGCCGTAAAGTAATAAGACCCTGCCAATGACCAAGTTAGGCCTGAAAATGCTAACATTTTATGTCACCTCCGACCCCTATTATACTGTCTATTAAGTGTTACATGCAGTCGGGGTGATGATACATGAAAGAAAATCTGTCCCATTTACAGTCACTAGAAACATCAAGCCACAAAGTTGCACGAGTTCGGGCCTAAGGGATCACAAAAAGTCGAAAAAATTTTCAATTTTTAGGCCAAATTTGGTCAATTGGGGCCGTATCGGAAATGTTTTCCGACTAAACCACAAAAATCAGCGCATAGACCTTACGAGTTCACCTTCACTGCGTCAAAATTTTTCGCAATTTTGCGAAAAGGTTTAAAAAATTTTCGCAATCACCATTTTTTTCGCAATTCAGAACGTTTTTGCGAAAAACAACCCAGATATATGCGAAGATGTTGTTTGAGAATGTTATACTGGAAATTTAAAAGTGGATGATAGTAGGGCCAAAAAGTCAAACTTTTAACTAAAATAAAAAAGTTAGGGGTCATACTTTAACTACAAAAAAGTTAGATATCTTACTTTAACTGTAACTTTACTTAAATTAAAACACCCTTACTTTAACTTTAACATTAAAGTTATTTAAAAAGTTATATAAAAGTCATTGATTTTGAGCTTACTTTAACTTTAACTTAAATTCCGCCTGAGCCTTACTTTAACTGTAACGTTAACTTAAATTGAAGCCTTGGCCTTACTTTAATTTTAACGGAAATGGTTTAACTGTTTTGCCCTAGATGATAGAACGTTTAAAGAACATTTTTTGTGGTTTAGCTTTTATTATTTTGTCTCGTTTTTTTAATTTTTTGTGAGTGAAGATGTTTTGTGATGAGATTGTTGGAAATGGAAATTTAGAAATGGATGATAGAAACAGAGATATTGGGTACGCCACTGTCTACACGAGTAGATTATGCTGTATTTACTTGTGTAATACACTGTCTGATGTGACGTTCCCATCTTTTGTTTAAATTTTCCTTTTTGATACGTCTCCACTGGGCCAAATTCGGCCTAAAAATTCGGCTAAAAGTAGCCTGTAACCGTTAAAAAGCATATTGGCGATTACACTTCATATTTGTGCTCATTGTGGTAGTTTAAATTTGCAGTTTTTGATGAGCTGTTACTCGGTTGTTTTAGAAGCTTTTTATAAGCGGTTTTTTGCATTTCGCAGACAAATAAATAGATGAGAGGGATGGGGGGAAGACCCCCCAAAATTCGGTCTCGGTGGCGGGAGGAGGGGTCCCGACGGGAGTGAAATTTTGGTCGAAATTGGAAAAAATCGGCATTTTTTTGTAAAATTTAAGCGATTTTTACCAAAATTTTTGCCAAAAATTGTCAAAATCTGTGTTTTTTCATCAAAAACGGTACAAATTGCTTAATTTTTGGGAGGGGGGGTCAAAAATTAGTTGGCGCAGGGGAGGGGGGGAGGGGTATCCATAATTTTGGAGCTGTTACATATATGGTTGAAATTCCTCAAATGTGTGGCAAATTCCTCAAAAACATTTAGCTGATTTCCTCAATTTTTTTAGAAAAATACGCCAAATTTTTCTGAGGACCGATCACACCCCTGTAAAAACTTTATAGAACAGAATCTTATGAACTCAGTTATTGTTGACATGTAAAGTATAAATAAAATTTATCGGAATATACTGTTGTAGTTCAAGGGTTGAAATTTTTTAAAATATTAATATTGACAAAATTTTAATCCAAGCATTATATTGCAAGAGTATAAGTTTTTTATTGCAGTCTCGAGAGCAGCGTAAACTGCAGAAGATTATTGAACAAATTGAGCGACTAGAAGAGATGAAAGGTCAGAAGAGGTCACGGATGGATTCCGGCACCGGAGGGGAAGCGGCCGCCACCGCCACCCCTGGCGCCAAACGACGAAGGGTGTCTCAGTCAGAGGGGGACTTGACGGCGGACGAAGCGGGGGGACAGAAGTCGAGACGTGACAGTTCCAGTCACGAGCTGAAGGCACTGCAAGACTACTGGTCCAAACAGCAGGGCAGCGCCTCAGAGCAGGACTGGCTTTTGCCGGAGGATAGAAAACGATTGGTGGGTTAATAATAATAATAATAATAATATTGTGTCAAGAAAGGCCAGGGCGGATTCTAAGTATTCCAACAGACAAGCGTTCTACCATTAATTGAGCTATTGGGCACATGCTAAGCAGCCGTTAGGTTCCTGGCTCACTGATGGATAAAAATTACCTCAAATTTTGCAATGCAAAAAGTGAAAAAATGTCATTTCTACCCAGTTTTGCTCAAACTTTTAGCACCCTCACACCTGGGTGTTTGATTTTTTGTTGGAGGGCACCCATTTCTCCCTCACCACCTGAACAGACATAAATGCCATTAGTATGGATCGACTCTACTCAATATAATTGTAATTTTAGTCTCGAGAAGAACGCAAAATGCAAGATTTAATGCTGCAATTCGAGCGATTGGAGTCGAGCGGACGAGACAAGTCGCAGTCACAGTCCAGTGCCCCCGAAGCCGCCCCGGAGCCCAAACCAGCCCCCGCCGCCAGCAATAAACAATCTGCCGCCGCTCAGTCCGCCAAGGCGAAGCTGACTAAAGCTAAGGTTGGTTTGGGCTCGGATTGACCAACCGTCCCAACCAGTCTTACCTTTTGCTTCTTGACTTTTAGGCTTCGTGGACTGCTAAAAAGTATTATATTAGAAATAATAGTTTACTAGACTATAAGTGTACTTAGTTTACTAGACTATAAGTGTACTGATCTTTGTATTATACTAAAAATATATTGTAAGAATGCTAAATTAGTATTGACTGTTGTGCCGAAGCACCAGATTTTGTTTTGTTTTTTGTTTGTTTGTGTCTGTTTTTAGTCTGACTCTCAAAAGCGCAGTCGTATCAGGATTCAGCTGGCTTCGGCAAAAAGGTCAGTTCTAAATATAGTAATGCTCGTTCATAATAGTAATGACAGTATTAATTTTACTCTACTTCTTAACGTTTCAAAATTTTTATTTTTAATAATCTAATAATAAACTACACTCGTTTTTGTTATCTATATACATTACAATATTACATGTATTTCTGGAATCAAAAGCCATGACAAATGAATACATTTCAAGCCATTTCATAGAATTTTGTAAAATTTTCTCAAAAAAAAGGCCATTTTCAATTTTCGGGACCTTCCCCTGGGGCCCCTCGATTTTAAGGGGTCTCCCCCCCTCATCCCCAATTCCTCCTTCATACATGTATGGACAGTTACATGTTTGCATGTTTGAGGCAGGGTTTTTTGCGTTTAATACTACGTGAAATCTTGGGGGGGGGTCGCAAAAAATGTGAGCTAAAGTGGCTAAAAAGTGACATAATGTATGCTATTTTTTTCTAGAACGAAATCCAGCACCACGACCCCCGCCGCGGCCAAACCTGCCCGACGCCGAAGACGGTGGCGGACGAGCAGCTCGACCGGAGGGGGCCGACGCGTCAGTGACACGTCGGACGATGAAAGTTCGGGGGGCAGTCAGCAGGGGGGTGCGGGCAAGGGGGGCAAGGAGGAGAACGGTGGGGACAGCTCCTCAGAGGATGACCATAAGCCCAGACCCCCCCATCCGGCACACACCCAACACTCTGCCTATAGTGTGCGCACGAAAAAGGTACAGGGGGAGGTAAATTTGATAATATTATGGGAGCTAGGTAGTGAGGAAGTGGTATAAATGTTTGACGGAGATTGTTTTAAATTGTACTAGACTAAGGGAGTTTTTAATCGATTAGATTAAGTGATTTAATATTGGATTTCTGAAAAATATAATAGTGTCTACTGTCTATTGACGTGATGAAGAATACTTATAATTATAATTGGTGATACTTATTTAAAAAATTATATATTATGGGTGCCACGTTTTCAGGGATGGTAACCGAAGTCCTAAAGTTTTCGGCTGTAAGTTCACTGAAAGCTAAATAGGTCGTGGTTCAGGTAAAGAAAAATGACATTTGCCCATGAACCCTATGCAAAAATGCACTGGTGAAATTTAATTGGTTGATGTTTGTGTTTAGCAGCTGGCGAGCTCACGGGCACGAGAAAGGGGGACGGGAAGACAGGTGGAGCAGGAGACGGGGGGCGGAGGGGGCCGGAAGGTGGGCCGAGGAGGTCAGGAGGTCAAACAGGACAATGCTCAGGCAAAGGCCGACAGTGCCAAAAAGGTGGGTGGAACTTAGATGAGTTTAGAGTTCTGGCCTGGTCCGCGTTTTCACGTAGTTGGCCGGCCCGGAAAATTCCCGGCCCAAAATATAAATCGGCCCGCCGGGTCGTAGCAAGCCGCGGGCCCAAGGCCGTCTCGAGCTGCAGCAGCGTATGAACAATGCCGGCATACCACACACAATATTGTGTACGCACGCACTTACACTGCACACACACACGCACACACAATGCAGTCTCGCACTTGAAAAGGACAGTGCTGGGTCTGCGCTCTGTTCCTGTCAGCCGCAATAGCCCGACGGCCTGTAGCGAGCCCGTCCCGAAAGCGCACCACTCGGCGCGGAAAATTTGGCAGTGGCAGTACTCTTGCGGAGGAAATTAGATAGTGTTTCTGGCTGGTCTGACTTTGACTACCGTATTTCGTATGTACGGCAGTTGGTCCAAAATGGTCGCGGTGGTCACTCGATCTAATTTAAGTCTCACTCAATCCAGTGAAAAATTGCGACAAGTTATAATTAATATATATTAATGAATGTCTACCATAAATTGCTAAAATTGACTACTACTAAACAATGTTGTGTTTTAGCGTTGGCTGCGCCAAGTAATGTCTGAAAGTAACAATTCCAGCCAGTGTAATACTCCCGCAGGTTCGTTTAATACAGGCCAAAATTGATGTGACTAGTTAATAATTTCAAAAGTTTTTGTTAGACGATTTCTAATTATATAATTCCTTTTTCATTTTTTATCAACTTTGGAAATTTGGTTGATTGGTTGACGCCTAAAGGTGGTCACTATCGTCTTTTGTTTATTTTGTGTTATTTATTTTTCACTAGATTTTGAAAAATGTTTTTTTACCAGAAGTTTCCTTTAATGTTGTTTTGCGAAGGTTTTCAATTGTTTTTATTTAATTGTAGATCGCCAATTTTTTAGCGGTTGGGTATAATCTGAATATACCAGCACATTATTTTTGTCCTTTTCCACAATGTTTTGAAATAGCTAATGTCAGCGCGTGACTAATTGCGTATGAATTTGGGTGAGACACTAGCACGAGTATGCCATTTTGCTGTGTGATTTCAGAGGAGGAAAGATGTGCTCCTGGTGAGACAGGCGAGAGCATAGACCAAACTCAGGAACCCAGTCAGCGACCCGTCACGCCCCAGGTATATGGCCAAAACTTTTGAAAGTTATAAAGTTTTTATAACTTTCAACTAGTCGGTATATAAATCGAGTCAGAGTATAGATAAATCATCAGATTGTTTTGGTTTCAGTTGAATTGCCTCGACGGTTTAAAATAACGCGATAATTAAGTTCAATTAGTTGGCGTCAGCGTAGACACAACAACTCACAAGTTTGCACTTTGGGTTAACCTAGTCGTTACTAACAATATTTACAATTTCATTCTTCATCTTTTGAGTTGTAAAGTACCAGGAAATGGCAAATTAAAGTTAGACAAAGAATAGTTGCGCCACTTGACGACAGGAAATATGTTATTGTGATTTTCGTTACGAAGGAAAAGAATTTTATTTCGACTATCAAGAGTGCACCAAGTAGTCGCAGAAGCCATCAAGCCACTAAAATAAGTAAAGCGGCGCAACTATTTTTTGTCAGACTTTAATTAGCACTCTTGTCTGTTCAGCCGCCAACTACTTGTGAGCCTGCACCCCTGCCCCCGGTACAATACAGTCCCCTGCCCCCTCCACCCCTCCCCCCAACCGTGCCCAGCCAATCAGCGAGCGTCTCCCTGTTTGGCTCCGCCCTCGAAGCCTTGTACTTGGTCGCTCGCGAAAATGAGGACACAAATGTTGCTGGCCTAGAGTCTACCGCTGGGCCTGGAGAGCTTGGTGGAGAATCCAACCAGATGGTTTTGGAACCGGAACCGGGTGCCGGTCAGCCCGAACCGGTTTCCAAGAAAAAGGTACGAACAGAAGATGTGTGAGGATTCACCTTATTTTAAGTATATAAATTGATAGTTGGATGCCTATTTTGGAATATTAATAATAATATGGTTCCGAAATTTAGTCTGCAGATTTCTCGTGTAACATTATCGCTTTTGAAAAGGTGCAAAAATAGATTTACCCAAACTTTTGGTACCTTTGCGACTTTCATTATCTGAAAATTTAGGGGGATTGTCTCGATTCGGGCTTGAACTGATGACCACGCAAAAATGACAAAAAAAAATAAAAGTTTTTGCTTAAAAATGAGAAATTTTTTGCAACATTTGAATTTTTGAAGCATTTTTTAGCATTTTGCAACGATCTGGGGCAGTTTTTGAGTTTTCAGCACAAAGGAAGGGGGCCTGTCCCGATCGGTCACATCTTAGGGGGGTGGCTTACCCCCCTCATCTAGATTCCCTAATGTACATTTTGTGATGGAGTACCTACGCCAATGGTTGTGTGCCAGGTATCATTCATTGCTTTATTTCTCTTATTTATCATTTATTTATTATGAATTATTATCTATTTATTGTTTATTTATATTTATTTGTAGGTCTCATTGAGCGAGTATCGCATGCGCAAGAGTGGGCCTGGGCTGGACGGAGAGAAGGAGGGGGGCGGCAGCAGTAGTACTCCCAGTACCCCCGCCGCCTCAGGGTTCATTCCCAACATCAAGGATGGCACGGGTAAACAATTAGATTTCCTGTGAATGGTCATTACTTTTAGCACATCTGTCCAGCGATTGGTTCATGTTTTTCAGGCTCAAGCTTAGGGTTTGTCCTGGGAATAGTTTTAGGCGGCAATAGCAGCCAAATGACCAAAAAATAGGCCGGCAGTTTTTTGAAATCGCTTGGGAACAAAAAAAACATGGATAAGGACAACCGGGAGAAGCATCAACCGAGCTTAAGCTGTCAAAAGAATTTCGATGCGCTGCACTGGTAGGTTACCTTACCTGAGTGGTTAGTGTGTTAGGATCTACCGATGTGATCTCCTAGTCTGTTGCCGATTCAGCCAAGGATTTTATTATGTGGAATTTCAGTTTTTTTCATTTTTTTTTTGCAGGTAGCACCAGCGGCGTGCCGCGTCTCTCCCGTCTGCCGCCAATCCCGGAACTGAAGAGCGGCGGTCCCCGGTCCGGTGGGGCGGGCCAGAAAGAGACCTCTCTGGACGATCTCAAAGAACGCATCTATGCCAAGTCATACAGTGGCCAGGCCCGGCCTAGGCCCGACACAGGCGCCGCACAGTCTGGCGGCCCAGGCCCGGCGTCCGTTGCACAGGCCCGCTTACAGCCCTCTCTCAGTCAGGATGTATGGTTTCTGTGTGGAGTTGTACTTATTTGGAGTAGATTTGGAATTATGAGCCAATTCCTAATCCTAAAGTGGATTAAACGGATAAAATTTGTTGGCTGACTAAAACATATCTCAAAGTTGATGTAGACTTGGAAAATTTTGTATTTGTACACTAGTAAGAATAATGGCTAATGGATATTTATAAATGGGTTTAAAATGAGATCTTGATCTTTACCATAATTTGTCTCTCAGCTTTTTAGCCTTGCTATTTTGGCCAAATCCGATACCGTCAGTATAAGACGAACGTGCATACTTCTAAAACTCTTAGAAACGCTATTCTAGAAAGTATTAGATAGTTTTTTGTTTTAGGAAGAGGACGAACGTATTCCGTTGTCAGAGCGACTGCGAATGGAATTTGGCGTGGAGACGTTCGACGGGGAGGGGGGCGTCATGTTTGACCACGGGCAGGGGGGACCCTTCATGCCGCCTGGTTAGTCTAGCTTTTTTAATTTTTAATTTTTAAAATTTAATTTGAGAGCGTCTGTGGTTACCAACTTTTTTCATTCGTAAATTAGAGCCAATTTTTTTTTCGGACTAAAAAAAGTAGACTAAAAACTAAGTTCGAAGTTCAGGATTGAATGTTGGACTAAGGTGGTTGAAAGTCAGCGACCTAGTTTCAGAGTTTTTTCATTTTTTTCAATGAAAGTTTTAGTATAAACTGTCACCGGACTAAAGACAAGGACGAGTATGAACCGGGCTTAATTCGTAGTATTAACTAAAGTCTGACCAAAAATTGGTGGACCCTGAGCCAAAAAGAAACACGCGATTGCAAGCATCAAGAGCACAGCGAGTAGATACTAGAATGACGCCATCTGTGCGGCTTAGAGTTCAGCAACTTCTGGTCAGACTTTAACTCATCTGATCTTAATATTGTGTTAATTCAGGTACTCTTGACATGGTTGGTGGTGGTGCCACACGAGATTCTCGCGAACCCTTAGCTGGTAAGATTTTGGCTGGTTCATTTTCAGGTTTGATGTCTATTTATTGCAAGATGATTAAATATTTATTTAGAGAGTTCGACAGGCTCAATAGGTTTGGTTTGTTCACGATAGATTAGTGGGTTACGTGTAGCTAGGCAAGGACTACGGCTTAGGGCTTGGTTTATGTTTCCGCAGAGTATGCGGTTATAGTTTTATTATTTATTTTCATTTTATACTATTTTTTGCAGGCCGGCCCAGTGAACAGGTGGGACGTGCGGCGAGTGTGGGACCCCCGGAGCCTGGGAACCCCCCTGGGGGAGATCACTCCCTGGTCATGAACGCAGCACAGATACAACAGCACATGGGACAGGTGAGGGAGTGACCGGTGGTGCATTGTTACACTGAATCTATGACATCGAAATGCAATTTGAAAATTTGGCTTTTTTAGCGCATAAGTTGAAACGTCGTTGCCCCCCCCTAAGTGTTTTCAAGCTACGCCACTGCCTATGGTTAACGTGAAACATTACCACAGACAAACGCGTGTTTATGTTTATGTGTTTTTTAAGTGAAGTTGAGCTTTTTCAAGGCAATTACGCAGTTGTAAAATGGTATCCTACGCTGGTTACTATGTCCCTTCTTTGCTGTGAAACTGAAAATTAATTTGTCCAATATGTTGCGTCAATTAATATTGGCCTATTAATTAAGAGTTTGCCAGTGAGACTGAGATTGCTTGACGTTTGCAAACTTAAAAAGCCCAGAACCCGGCCTAATATTGCGTTTTTTGTTTGCAGATGTTGCAAATGATGGGAGAGTGGATGGGACACATGTGGGAGGCGACCGCGGCCTCCAGTGGGACTCAGGGCCAGCCGGCCACCGCGCAGTCCCCCGCGCCAGAGGCCGACGAGCCCACTGACCCCGCCCCCCCGGGCACACGCGGCGGTCGCGAGGGACCCGACTATGCACGTATGATGCGCGCCTATGGGGGACCTGCCCCGGCCCCCGCCCCATCACGAAGCGCGGGCTCCAGCCCCAAACCCCCCTGGCGACTCATTTAGCACTATCACATAACTGACTTAGGCTCCATTCATACTTACAGCCGTATGTCCGTGCAGTCGGCACAATTACGACATAATCACGCCGCAGTCTGATCGTATATACTATAGGTGGCGTGACTATCTTGTATGGTCCCCGGCTGAATGCACATTTGGTCCCCGGCTGTAAGTATGAATCGAGCCTTAATACTGTGAATAATAATAATTATTATTTATATGCGATGATCTAATTATTCTGAACTGTGGTTTGGAAAGCCGTCAAGGGTATTCTCTGTATGGTTTGTACTGAAATATTAAATGTATTTTAAATTTTTTAACTATTGCGTGGTCACTGGTCAGAGAAGGTAGTTGAGTTTGATTTTGCTGAAATGGAAATAGATAAAATATAGTTTTTTTTATTAATTTTGGATAGTTCTACTGCAACTTTCACGAGATTTTTAGTTCGACTTTCAAATTTTGATATTGAGTAAACTAATTAATACTGGAGCTATAATTAATTAATAACTTAATAACTTAATAATTGCTAACTAGTAGAGAACATGTGAATCCCCCCGCCCCACCCCATTTAATCCAGTCGCAATGATTTGCATAATTTCTGCAGTGCTTGAGGTTGCAATGTTTTATCCATTTTCGTCTGTTGTACGCTTCTTTTTTGTGTTCTCTTGTCTGGCTTTCTGTAAGTTATTGTAAAATGTGTTTTTACTGTTTTGTGCTAAATATTGTTTTGGGATTTTGTAATTGAATTTTTTGCAGTTTTTTAATAATTATATAAATTCGACCAGTTTTGATGAAGTGTCCAAAAATTTTGTAGTTCTGATCGAGTTGTGTTTAAATTTCTGTTTTTGGTATATAATATTTCTACTAATATTTTAGATATTAGATTTATTGTATTTTCGAATTTTATTTTTCGTTTGAAAGTTGCACGAAGAATACTTTTGATTAGTTTTGTAGTATGAAATGAAACTACATTTCAGAAATTACATTAATTTGGGCTTATTTGAAAATGGAAAATAGGTCGGTTACTATTTCAGTGCATTTAGTGTGCAATAGAATTTAATTGGAAAACTGCGCAAAACTGCACGCATAGAATGGAATTAGTAGCTTTATATTTACCTAGGTTTTAATTTAACCGGTAAGTCCTACATATTAATTCCTTTCATAGGATTGGGGTCCTAATTTTCGGAGTCTCTCAGTTACATGTCAGAGACCCTTCAAAAGTAATGGAACCTAATTAGTTTTATCCATTTCATAAAAGGCATTTCGTCATTTTAAAGTCTTAACTCCCCTTAGTTTTGCGCAGTCCACTTTATTGTACTATTTGTTTCATATGTCGACACTGACCGTTTGCGAACTATCTGTATATATATATAATTTTATTTCGAAATGCTGCTTATTTAGACACGCTTACCGTTTTGTTCGAATGTGTTTGTGCTAAGTTTTTAATTACTATGTTAGTTTTGTCAAAATTTGATTCTTAAAGAAGTAGTCTAAAAACTGCTTTATGGTATATAATGCTTTCAAAGTCGAACTTTGCAACTGAGTGTCGTGACCTATTTCAGGTATTTTTTTAGTACAAAACGTTGTTTGTTATTCACAAGCTATTGAGCATGGACGTACAGAAACACTATTATTTTTTGTACGTGAGAATATGAAAAAAGTAAATTAGTAGCAACAAATATTTATCAAAACAAGCCTAATCTGCGGCAAAATCTTCAGTAAGTATTAAGAATTACGTTCAAGTAAGCTGACCAACAGGTCAGCTAAAACCTGTTGTGCAGCAGGTAATTATTTTATTGTAAAATGTGTATGCAAAAGTTCAAAGCGTTTTTATCTTACAATAAGTTGTTTTTGCAAAAAGTTGTTGCCAACAAAATTATTTGTTCAAAATGTACTAAGTCGTAAACCTACAATTACAAATAAAAATACATTCACTCAAACAAAAAAAAATGAAAATCTTACTTAAATATGTATAAGTTCGTTACCGAGGTGAGGTCGAGGTGAGCCGTTTGTGACTGGTCAGTGGTCACGCTAACTATTCACGATCACTGTTTCAAGAGACACACCTTTAGCAACATGGAATTTGTTGGTAAATGGTAAGCACCCACGGTGCTTAAACGCATGCATGAGATTATCGACTTGAATTTAAGTTTATTGTACTTAATGAAGCTGAAGCTCGTTTTTTATGTTTAGTCAGACTGACTATTAGGAACGTTTTACATTTTAGTTGAATCCGCTTGGCAGCAACTGTTTGTATGTGGCCGGTTTGCTCAGTTGGTAAGGCGTCCGATCCGTAAACAGAAGGTTGGTGGTTCGACTCCACTCCGGCAGCTTCTTTTTAAATATTTTTTACCTGACGCTGACATTCCGGTCTTCTAGCAGAATACAGTCGATTAACTTAAGGGAAGCTGCACAGAATAAAGCGATAAATACACTGTAAATCTAGGTGACACACGCACAAACACACACGAGCTGATGTTAAACATGCAGACAGACGCAATTCTTGCACAGTGTTTAGTGTTATACTGCCAACATCAAAATTAAAGACCTGTTGTGCTGTGGCACAACAGGAACAAGTAAAAGTTTACTGCAAAAGTAGTTCAGTGAGTGAAAAGTTAGAAGGGTTACCGTTTGACAACATTAGGCCTGTTGCGCATTAAAAACTAATCGCAAACAAAAAGTACGTATATAGTGGGAAGAGCATGGAGCACACTCTTCATATTATGCCTTGGGACAGTCGTCCATGGTGAGGTCTGAGTGTCACAATTACAGAGGAAATATCAAACGCGGCCATTTTATGTGGACAAAATTATATGAAATCCTGTTATTCACTTGCACATATTTACTGCTAAGCCGTTCCAAATTATCTCACACAAAAATTGATAAACACGCATTCCAAACGAAATAAAACGCAAACAGTTTAATTTTAGAAACAACACTGCGTTCATAAGCTACATGAGTACAGATCAGCGTTCCATAAATGACAAAAAAGTACAACTTATAAAATTAGTTTTTAATACTAATTAAAAAATCAACTATTGGGCAAAAAATGTGCAAAAAACTGCCAATTAAAGTTGGAAAAATAAAGCTTAAAATTTAAAAAAAAATTGCCGAAACCCGGGATCGAACCAGGTACCTTTAGATCTGTAGTCTAACGCTCTATCAACTAAGCTATTCCGGCTTGTACTTTATCTATTTAAAAGTCTGTAACTATTGATGACTGATAAATATGTACTATCAAGATACTATGTAGGGTGAGATAACATTTAGTTTGATGTGTCAACCTGATTTCCAGAGATAATCACTGGTAAATCATTATTTTTTAAAACTTATAAAATTCTTGTGAAAAGGGAGTCTCTCGTGTCACAATGTGTGCTAAGGGATGATTGCTAAAGCACGATTCCCCTCACGGTCCAAATAAATTTAACATATCAGTTATTGATAGTGACGGTCAGAATCGGTGGCTCAGACAGTAGAGTTTCTGATTATTAATCTGAAAACAGACGGTTCGATTCCTTCTCCGTTTTTTGAAGCTTCAATTTTATCAGTTTGAGATGGATTTACTGCACTGTTATTCTATGCATATAACAGCTTATATAGGTAGTGCATATAAGATAGCGCTATCAGCAGTCTAGCGTTATCAGCAGTCTGATGACCGACACATTACTACAGCAAAGGTAAGAGCAAACACACGCACACAACACAAAAGATAGGCATGGTGTCAGGTAAGTGTGTTAATTTACAGATTCTGCAAATCCTATACAAACCAAGTATAAAGTACCTGTTGCGCTGTGGCGCAACAGGAAAAAGAGAAAGTCTAAGGATCGATTGATACTTACAGGCGAAACTTCCGTAATCCGTACTACCAGCAAAATTGCGCAGTGATCCACCCACCATGCGGCGTTTTTTATTTATTTTGACGGCTGTGCGGCCTGTAAGTATGAATCGACCCTAATCGTGCGTCCTATTCGTGAATCGTTCGTTTGTGAATTTCTCGTAGTTTTCTTATCTCTATTTTAGCGTTACGTTTTTGTATCTAGTTATGTACCCGTTGTACACTGTTACTGCCTAATAGTTTGTCCGCATACTAAACGCCTTTTCATGAAATCAGATAATTTGGACGGATTAGTTTTTAACTATATTGAGGGTCATAACTCAGCAAATCAATTTTTGTAAGATTTTATAAAATTTGTCAGACTTAATTTTCATTGTTGCGACATTTTGTGCGCAGAGTTAAGTTCTGTTTAAGTTGAGTGATGAAATGTAGTTATTCTAGTCCTCTTCTAATTTATGAAAAGGCCCTAAGCCAATTGATAGTCAAGACGTGGAAGTAGTTTTTACGGAGTTTTGAATACTAATTCCTATGTTATTTTGCCATTTTTTAAAATTGTAGTAGAAAGAAAACGCAAGTTTAGTATTAGACATTAGACATTTTATTATTAATGTGGTTACGCCTTGAATTGGTTAATATTGTTAATACGGCTGTAAGTATGAATCGAGTCTTATCCGTAAAAACTTATTTTCCTACATGCATATACCTAATTTTTTGATAATATGTTACCTACCTACTAGAAGACACTAGTATACTTATTTATCAGCCTACTGATTATTGTTGATTGTTTGTTAAATATAAGTTTGTTATGTTTTGTAATCGATTAATAATTACCCGTGCGGGCTAATTTTGCAAAAGTGACGAATGTAACTTTTGGTTTATTCAGACGCAAACTTGTCTGAATTGAGTGCGCTAAAGTTAATCAGTGTATATGAATTTTCCGCGTGGGATATACTGAAGTCTGAATGTATTGTTTTGTGAGAGCGTGTAAAGTTGAAATTGTACTCGTGAATGAACAAAATCGCACTAAAATATTTGTTCTACCTACAGTGCTCTGGCATTTATGGCTAAACTTTTGATTTTGTGTATATTTTTTTGCTTTGACTTCAGGTATTTATGAATTTTTATGTAAACTGCAAGTACAAAAGTTATGTAGTGGAAAATTCAATTGATATATATATTTGACAATAATTGGGATATTAAATTTGTTAACCTGATATTTTACTGATAAATTTCGAACAAAACAAACGTTCTGAACGGTAATAATAAATTTAGCGTAAATTTTTTGCTTAAAATCCTATGTTCAAATAGTGTTTAACTTGGGTTACAAATCTAATTTTGTATTTAATTGATTTTGTAGTGTTTTGTTGGAGTGGTCAACTGCTTGGGTTAAAATTATGATTTTAAATTTTGCAATTTTTATGGAAATCTATTAATATTGTTTAAACTTTTTCCGTATGTTTATATGACCGTCTCCCCTCAACTGTACTTCTTCGATGTCTGCAAGAGTGGTGGTTTGATTATTTTAACCGCACCAATTAATATTTACTGGCTGGCCAATAAAATATTTGAATTTTTGTGACTCTTTTTGCAGTGGTGTTTTTTAGAATAGAATTTTAGGAATGTTTTTCCAAGCAAAGACTGCAACATTCACCAAGAAATCGGTAATTCAGCGAAAACCTACAAAACTTGTTTCAGATGCGCCTGACTTTTCATGATATATGTTATTGATACATATTCAATGGAAAATAATTTTAAACAGGAAATATTTTCGACGAACAAAAATGTTTATGATCCTGCCGACGCGGCGCTTAAGGAGGGACGATTCTTTAAGTGACCTTGAAAGGAAATGAATAGCTCACAATTCACATATAACACAAATCAAAACAACCCGAATAACCGTTTTCTAAATGCTTTACTTACAGAAGACCCAAGCGTGTGAAATATCTACAAAAAATTACAAAAGCAGAGATTACGAATATTGCAGACAATATCGATGCTATCTGTCAAAGAAATAGGACAGCATATTTTTTTACAGTAGACTTAAGGTCCATGCTTAAAATGGATTAAACGGATTAGTGTGAAATCGTTTTGTCAATAACTCACAATAATAATTCGCATTCGGGTGGGGTCGAGATTTCCCGACCCGCTGGTCATAACTTTTGGGTATGTATAAATTCTCGAACGTTTGGGATCTTGGCATTTTGACCATTTTCTAAAGCTAATGGACTCGTGGCAAAAAGACTACTAGACTGGAGATTCGCGAAGCCTATCACGAAAAACTAATAACAAAAATTGACAAAAAAGTTGTTTAGGAGATTGTACAGCAGCTTGACGAAAAGTCTGGTCGGGTCGGGTCGGGTCGACTAACATCGACCCGTTGCGAACTCTAATCTCACCATCAATAAAAGCTATTGTACAAACATATTTTAATCCAATCCATTTAAATCCACTTTTACAAGTTGCCCTCGATTGTCAACATTTAAGTAATTAGAACACTTTTTCTAGCCCGAGGGAACCAGCCCATAAGTCAAAACGGCAACACAGCGATACTACGAAGCACGACATAATTATACACATTTTTCACGTAATATTTATATGCCAAAGCTTCTAGAGTATATATAAGCTAATACTGCGACTAGAAAGTGTAACACTGTACAGCACACTGAATATACAAAATCTCCACAATATGACAAGCAGTGCATGAAATGCAATATACAATACCGTTCAATTTAAATATCCTATTGGCCGAAAATAAAACAGTCAAAACTGTCATAAATCTTCAGTTAAAAGGGTCGATTTATACTTACAGCAAAACTGCAAATAAAATGGAGCCAAACGTTAATCATGGGGGATTTTTGAAATTGTGCTGACAGCACAGACATATGTGGTCAAATTGTCTGTAAAAGCTTAGTGACAAATCAACGAAAAAGTCAAGCATGCGACGGGCTTTAGGTGTTCTCCTAGACTCCTACCTATAATTTTACAAGAATAATTTTTCCTGCCATATATCGAAACACAGAGAAAAAAATCAAACATACATCAACCCAAGCATAATTTGGGCCATTCCAATTATGGTCGATTCAAACTTACGGCCGATATCTGTCATGCCCACAAAGTTACGAACTATATATAATCACGCCACAAGTGGACCTTGATTTTGCAATTTTAATTTTTCCGGCTGAACGGACGTGACTGTAAGCATGAACCAACCTTAAACAGTATACATTTCCAGTATCAAGCAGTGACACAGTCAACAACAAATCGAGTCAAGAGAATAACACAACTTGAGTATTGACTCAAGAGTATTAGGTTCCAAACAGATAAATAATTTTAAAATATTAAAACATAAAAATAATTCGGAAAAAAAATTAAAAAACCATACATAGAAATTCTTTTCGACAACTTGGTAAAACTGACACTAAACACCATTTTTAAGTGACAAAAACAGCCCCCTTTCCTTTCGTTAAAACATGCATCAGACTGCCTTGAAATGTTTCATGTTAACTTTATAGTATATATACGACATTATAATTTACATTAAATTTACAATAGCTTAATAACCAATCCATATGCCAGACCTGAAGTAGTGTCACTTTTGACCACACACACTCAAAGCACAACCACAAAAACACAGTAACTGAGGTCCAATCACAATATAAAGCATAAGAATTATTAATATTATTGTAGCACAAGCCCCGTTGTAAAATCACTAGGGCTATATACAAAGTAGACATTCAATTTACTTAAATTACATTAAACATTTGAAAAATCCGCACAAATTACCATTAAACATATTGGAAAAAATCGTTCTTTAGACAAAAAAGCTTGAAACAGAAAAACATATTGTGCACAAGTTTTGTATAAGACTCGGTTGTCATAATCGGTCACTCAAAATACAGTATAGAAACTTCAATAATATAGGGAACACGAATTCGTTGTGGCACACTAGTAAAAACAGCATAAAGCACATTAATAGCAGTACAATTTATTCGCGCAACAAAGATAGTTTATTTACCTTTATACTTGTGCACACTACCTATAAGAACTCAAACAACAAGCTTTCACAGAAAACAATGTACATTAACACGCAACATTATATTCGCAGTAAACGACCACATTCTAACTAAAAATTTAGTGTGCAGGGGTCAAAATAGCATTTTTGCAAAAATTAACCAGTTTCTGGCCAGTTAAGGTGAATGGTCTTCAAAATTTGGCCAGAAAATCTCCCAATATCGAATTTCGCTAAATTCAAGCACCAAGAGTATGGAACATAACGAAAATACGTCACCCGCTCAATTCGATGCCAGATTAAGGGTCAATTCTAAAGAGGATTAAACGGATTAAATTAAGATTTATTTCGCCACTGACTCATTATAAAAACTACGAATTCATATAAAACTTAGCACAGCAAAATAAACTTGTGACACCTCCCGCTTATGCCCAAACATTTTCTAAAAATTAAAGTCTGTTTTAACATTGAAATAAGTTATTAGCAAACAAATTTTAATCTGATCCGTTTAATTCACTTAATCCATTGGCCCTTAGTGTTGGGCTTAAGTCAGGTTCATACTCGTCCTTGTTCCTATCGTTTCATCCTTAAGCGATTCCAAAAACTGTCTGGCCAAATTTAAGTTAACTTTTCGCATGGATAAAGCTTCGGTCATTTGAAGATTGTACGCAAAAAATCAGCCGCAACGCTTGTCTCACTTCTTGCAAGCAGCTGACCAAAACATTTGTCCTTGTTTCTGTCCCTGTGTCCGTAAGGACAGTTAGAACTAGGCTTTATGATGAGAATATGTTGGGCGGAGTTTCGTTGGCGTCAGTGTTGGCGCCCTGCTCGGGCACAGACCACAGATCGGCCGGGACGGCTCCATAGTTTCGACCTCGCAGACGCCGCCGGTGCACCTCGTGCAGGTAGAGCGCGTTCAGGCTCATTTCTAGACAGCCTGAAACAACATCGCGACAGGTTCTAAGACTGTATACTAACCAGCCCTGCACTAGATATCAAACCAAAACTATGACTAAATAAATTTTAGCAATGTTGACATGACATAATTTGATCGCTTAGCACAATAATAGTCCTTAGTTTGGAAATGTTACCCTACCAAAAAAACATTCGTCCAGTTTATGTTGTTTGTTTCTTGAAACTTGCAAACAAAAAATCCCAATAGGGACATACTAGCTGGTATAATAAAAGACACAAAGTGGAATGCACAAACTCAAGGACAACCTTACAGCACAGAAGGAATTATAGATTCAAGAATACAATGATTAAGCCAACTACACTGCAAGATAAACACACAGTGATTGCTTAATGCTTACAACTTAAGTGTTAAGTTCAAACTTGAGTCAGTCAACACTACCTGCATCAGCCAAAGTGGACGATACCAGTCCGGACGTTTGCAGGGAACTGAGCATGGACATGGAGGAGAGTCCGCTGCCGTCTAGGGGTCCAGCGGTCTGTCGGATACCGGAGCCCCTGAGGCGTCGACTGGGCGAAGCCGCCGGGTCCTCGCTTCGGGGGCTGCCGGGCCAGAGCAGGGGGAGTCCTAGGGAGCGGGGGACCAGGAACGGACTAGCGCCCAGGCCCCCTCCAAAAGTCAAGGGCCCGGTGTTCGGTCCCCCCGTAGTGGCCCACGGCAGACAGACTGGCGGCCATAGGGTTGTCTAGCAGCTGATTCCCACCACCACCGGTTGCCTCCGTGCCCAACTTTTCGGCATCCTGCTCCGCTTGGTTGCGGAACCGGTGGAGAAACCGGGCCGCCGGCTCCGGGGGGTTGCCAGTTGGGATTGGTGGTGGTGAAGTGCAACAGAGAGAGTTCGGTTTTGCCATTTTCCGCCGGTTCACCGGTTGGCGAGAGAACTTCCGCTACGGGTTTTTTGGAACCGGTTTTGGCAACTTTGGCACCGGCGGCTGCTTCGTCCACTTGCCATTTACGATTGCCGTGGCGTCCGAGGTCCATCTGGAAAAAAGGAAAAAAATAAAAACAAGGCTGTTATGAAAGCTCATTGATTTTAACCTAATTAATATTTAATTCAATAATTAAGTAATGCATAATAAAAAAATAATGGGAATATAGTAGCAAAAGCCAATAATTTGTCAAAAAAATGATCAATAAGTGACTTCTCGATTAACTAAAGAAATAGTATTACAGTTTCACAGAAAACGATCCAGATTAATAAAATTTTATCACATCACGTCTTACTAAATATTAAAATTTAAGTAAATTTACATTCTACTCATCTACTATCCAGTTTCTAGTACAACCACGATCAGCCAGTCTGTCAACCCCCCCCCCCCCCCCCAGTAAAACCCGAAGCCCAAAACCCACCAGAGCAAACGAGCACACGTCTCCTAGTCCAGGGACCTCAATGGTAAAGTTGTGAAAAAAGTTGACCATTTGTTGAGCCCGGGGTCTGAGCTTAGCCAAAACAGCAAGAGCAGGGGGGTACTTAGGGGGCTGGGTGACTCCCTCCAGCAGGAAAGTGGCCTTATACTGCAGCAGGCCTGACAGTTCCGCACAAACCCGCTGCGTATGCGCCTGACCCTTCCAACTGTCGGGCATATAGTGCACGTGACTCAGCACGTGATGTAGCAGAAGTTCTGGGCAGTAGACCTGGTTTTCCGACGGGATGAAGGCCCGGGCTATGGCTACCAGTAAACCCAGACACGTCATCAGGGGTCAGGGAATGCTCCACCTGCAAGCACACAAGCAATGGGGGAAAGGTCAAAGGTCATGTGGAGAACGGAGCATAGTCGCATGATGAACGAATAACAGTGGAACGCATAAAGGCAGTCTTTTTTAAACGTTTTACCCAACATAAGTTTTTAAATTTAGTACAAAAACCAAAATAATGTTTCCGTTAACTTTACGCTGACAAAAACTCACAATGAAGTTAAGTTGTATCAGATGCGAGAGCATTACACAAATAAAATTTTTCAAAACTTCATTGGCTTAACTAAACACAAGAGGAGTGAGGACCCTCCCTTCTGGTTCCCTTCCCAAATAACCAGAAAATACACTAATGCTACCAATTTTTCCCAAAAATGTTTCTTCTTACTCAGTTTTTCCTCACAAATTATCGCACTACTCCCTGGATTATTCCTACCCCCGCCCGTACAAAAAATAATTCCGAACGCAACCTGCAGGACCCCTTCATGGATGGCTGACCCCAGCATAACAGCCAGCAGCCCTGCCCAGCCAGAAAGATCACACTCCGAGCCAGAACCAGCTCAGGGGGACACGGATAAATTCCAGGTCTCCATAGCCGGTCGATAGGCCCAAGCGCAGGCGCCCGTCTAGTTCGTGATCGAGCTCGTTGAGGTGGCGCAGAGAAATCAGGCCGTAGATGGACCGCCGTCGGGCGCCCAGGAAGGTGGGTTCGCGTTTGATCAGCTCACCATACTGGCAGAAGGCTTGCAGTACTTGCCAGATAGATCAGCGGGCTGAGTAGTAGGTTGGCCAGGCCTAGCCGAGAAAAATAGCCGAGGACAGCTGGCCAGCAGCTGAGGGCAATTTGTCGCGACTGAAAATTAGCAAAAAACAACAAAAAATAGGTAAAAAATAACTGAAAATAGGTAAAAACAACCGGAAATAGGCAAAAAAACAGCTGGCTTACGCCAACACCATATACATGGGCACGTAGCCAATTCTGAGGCAAGGTGAGCCAAAGGTCGGGTGAGGAGAGGGGTGGACCAATTTTTTAATACAAGAGATTCTTTAATATTATA
>JASANF010016047.1:0-40148 GCA_030248245.1 Trissonchulus sp. WLG1_4
ACAATTAAAGTGGTATTGCTATTTATTGCATGAGCTGAGCGCCAAACATGAGTTTTGTTGCTGAGCGCTACCTTAACATGCCATTGTTTTCCATACAATGGCATGTTAAAAATAAAATGGCCAGACCAGAAAGGTTAGGGTCAACTTCTGACGGTGATCGATAGCGCAATCGGTCGCCTTTTGTGCTGATGTTATGTTCATGTTATGGTAATGTTAAAGTAGGATAGCTATTTTTTAACATTCTAGCTCAACGGCAGGCCCAGATTTCAAAACAGATTTTGTCGCCGATTAGAAACTCCTACAATTAAACTTTTGAAAAGTTTGAATTCATCACGGTGTAGTACTAATCTGAAAACATCGTTTGTGCCAAACCATAACTAAAACTTAACTAAAATTCTCTTACGGAACAACACTAGGGTGTACTGCTGCACCCGTAAGCAAAAAAATTCTTAAAAGTGAGTATAAATATTGGTGTAAATTTCTAACGAGTTCTGAGTCTAACCTGAGCAGCTCCCTATATGTTAGGGACTCTTTTTTTAGTGTTCTGAGATAAAGCATTTTATTTGTTTTCTTCACTTGTTAAAATATTGTGTTAGTTTGAGTCTAATAGAACCTTAAATTTAGTTGGTTTTGTGTTTTTGTTAATGACTAATAATTGATAAACTTTTGTGCAACAATGCTTTGATTGTAAATGGTCGCACTGTAGAAGAAAACACGTTTATATACATACATAGATGAACAGTTTAAGCTTAATGAGTTTAATCAGTTATAATTATATTTTCACTGTATTTTGTTGAATTTATGTTATTTTGCAGAACACTTGGGGTAGCATATCAAGTTCTTGTCACTTTCGCAATTCATTTGGAACATAGAAGAACAAGGCGTGGTTGCCATGCACATAAAATAGCAGTGATTATCCAACACCGCTTCTATTGACGGTATCAACATCAGAGCAAGCAAGGAGAGCACCAGAAACAATTTCATTCTAAAATATAATATGTGCATTTTACCAGCAAAGTTAAAACCTGTCATTTGTTAAGTGAGACTTATATTAATGACACACTTGTTATATAAGCACTGACAAAGCTACCTTTTTACAGACATTACAGAGTGCAAATGTATAATTTTATGTGTCAAAACGAAGTATACTATTCTAAAGACTTCGACTATAGTGCACGCTAACGCGTTGAGTATTCCAAGTGTCTTAATTAAAAAAAAGTACTTCGTAAATAATTATTGAACTTTCTCTAGCAGCTCAATATCACCTACTAAATGTGGAATTCAGACCTCGATAGCATACTCACGAATGGGCAGAACATGACTCATAAACCTAACAAGTACATACATCAACATCCGATGCTGCAGTCAGCTAGGGCCAATTCCTAAAATGGATTAAACGGATTAGATTAAATCCTGCTTTGCCAATAACTCAGGAGTCAGGACATTGTTAATGAATCCAATATAAGTTGCCATACCAAGTATTCATAACGTCTCTCGTTTGTGCACAAAATTTTGTAAATCTACTTCAGCTTTAAAAAGATTTATCACGGAATGAATTTTTAATCTAATCCGTTTAATTCATTTTAGGAATTGGCCGTTAAACAAGACAAAGCGTCACTGATTGCAGAAATAGAAGAATCCTAATGAACTTTATTAAGTCACTTCAGTGATAGCCGTGACGCCAATGTGATAGCAGCGGTTATTGTTAATATCAAGAGAGTCAAAATTGTGCTTCAACTACCTAACATAAACGGTGAACGTTGACCTTATTTGTAAATTTAACGTTTCGCTTACTTAAAACGTAACATAACGTTTCGCTTACTTAAGACGTTACTTAACGTTTTCACTTAAAATTACCATTACCAGTAAACAAGGATAGCTTAATTGTACCCATGAATAATTTGCAATCTTTTGCCCTAAATTTATTCTAGATTGTATCAGTTAAAACTCATACTAATACTTTACACTTAATTACTATTCAAATAGTAAGAATTAACTTTGATAATGTATAATCGAAGGAACGGTTTACAAATACTTACATCTTGGATTATTTTATGTACCACAAATCGCCAGACCGTTCTTCAAGTGTATGGTGTGGTTAATAGCCAAATTTATACCCTAACCCTATTATTCTATTATCAGCAGTTTTATGATCCTGAAACCTGATCTGGATAATTTTGCTCTGTACTTGCATGTAATGAAAAGCTTTAAGTATAATGGCAGGAAGTACCATAGTTGGATAAAGTAACTTTTGCATAATTATATGATGTTTAATCAAACATGTAACCGGGTCAAATTCAGAGGGGCTCTTTCTGAAAGTTTTGGAGACCGTCCACCCTGATCGACTAAAAAAGACCGTATTTTGCAAAATTTTGTAAAATTTTCTCAATAAAGTGATTTTTTTACTATATGTGCCCAAATTTTTGGATTCCTCCGACGGTCCCTTAAATTTTTGGGGAGAGTCCCCCCAAATTCATCTTCCTTTTATACATGCATGTGTTTAATGTGATTTTGCCTTAATAAACTATCCTAAAGTACCCCACAGAGAGATAAACTAACTTCTAGCATATTCTGTTACAACTATGTTGACTGTTGACAATAGACCACAATGAGAACCATGGTCAAGTGTGGCAATTATAAGCATTCCAAAAGTAAAAGTAAAAATGAAATAGACATTAGTAAATCGGTAAAAACGATATAAAGCAGCTTTACTGTAGGCAGAAATAAAACTGAATTATATAACTAAAAAATACTAGTACGTAATTAAATAGTTTTACTATTACCAAGAGAACACAATGGGAAAAGTATGCCACTCCTAAAATGTGGCCAGCTAGCCAGCGCGGCAAACGCATTGTACATTAGCCAAAATGAGTCCTGTAAGTGCCCAAATAGTCAAGCTCTAAATTTAAAACGTCCCCATTTGGGTACGTTGCGGGACCCATTTGGTCCATATAGTACTCATTTGGGCCCTATAGTACCCATTTGAAAACGGCGTCGTTTGTGACCTTTCTGGCTGCTAATGTGCAACGCATCCACCGTGCCTACAAGCTGGTCAATGGGAAGAGTGTCATACGCTTCCTATTATGTAGTCTTGATAAAACCAAAGCTCAACCCTGCTGTAACGTTTATTGTGCATATTTTCGCGCTTGGACATTTTTCGTTATATCGCGTACACGTTTCGCACTTACGTGGTTAGCATTGTTTTTGCATCCAAATATAATTGAAGTATTGGGTTATATAGTGAGCATAGGCCTTTGTTAAAATTTCAATAGAAGTTTTGAAATGATTTGACTTACTTTGATGTGTCCTTATTTGCCTAAAAGTGACCATCCGGAGAAGAAAGGGAGGACGACGTTTTTTCCACGAATAATTTAGGTATTGATCGTTGTCTGTTTTTCTGTTTTGTGTTTTACTTCTTTAATAAATGAAAGTACACTGTTCTAGAATTAGAATAAATACTACGTTGCGCGTTCGGAGTGTGAAATTAGCCTACCCACTCTCTAGAGCGGAATTGCATGTTAACTAAGGGTTAAAGTAAAATACGCCCGTTCGAGTATATAATGGATTTATGACAGCTCAGCACTGGCCCAGTAACTCAAATTGTAAAGCACTGGTCTGCAAATCTAGAAATGGGTGGTTCGAATCCCCTTGGGTCATTCCAATCTCTCTTTTTCCAGTAAGAACCCCCTTGCTGTCTTGACATGGACGTAATTAAAATAGGTGAAGTAAAATTGGTAATAAGCCTCAATTTATGTTACTGTTCGGCTGGATCGTCAATGTTAGTTTAAATAAATTTTATTTAAATAAAAGTAAGCCAAAAATTTGTTGACCTTAATGATTTTTTTTAAGTAGCCCTTAGCTTAAGTAAGCCAGTTATATTAGCAGCTACAATAAGACCTTTAACAGTTTTAATTTTCGCGTTGGTCCTATTTGATAGTGACATCATCGTCTATGTTATGTTTCAGATTATGCGCAATAATTGTTTAGACACAGTTGTTTAGAATCTGTTTTGGCGATTAAAGTAGTATCCTTTAACTTGCATTTTTTGTTTTTTACAAAGTGCTTTCATGTGTAAAAGATGACGCACATGATAATGCAGGCTAATCTTAAAAAAATGCATTTTCACTCAGAGCTGAGAATCTAAGTTATCTCTTTCAAATTCGAGATTGGCCGTGCCAAATGTGTGAGAAAATGTGACAAAAATGAGGAAAATCAAAAAAATTAGAAAAAACTTAAATTGAGATATTGTACCAATATAGTGGATAAGGGATTTTCAATCCAAGTTCCGAACACATTTACTGCTGAGTTGCTCCAAGGCCTTATTGGTAAACTAGAAACACTTTCTTGTTTTGCCCGGAAGGTGGTGGAGCACATGACAATGCACAGGTTCACCTCTTCCTTCTTGAGATGCTCAACCAGGCTACGAGTGTTAGCACCTAAAGAAGGGAATCCTATAGAAATTTTGTAGTAAAAATGTGGGATTTCACTTGCTCCCATTGTTAGTTTTGAGTTTTATGGTTTAAGTTTAGGGCAACTTTTGATCGCTTACTTCCGATCCCGCCAGGAGGCGGGGTACAGTCGCAAGTCAACCAGAAATTTAATATTTTAAGTTTAATTTAAATTGAGGATGTCGTTTTGCGTAGATCTTAATCCAGACCTGCGTTCAGTCTTCATTACCATATCGTGTTCTGCTATTCTTGATTCATTTTTTGAGCGTAATGAAAATTGAGATGCTTTTTGGCCATTTGTTGAGCCAACATTTGGTCGTTCATTCTATTCTTTTGTATTTTTTGTCTCCCATCGTGTGTTGCTCCATGTTCCCTGGGTAAGATATGTACTGGCTGTAGCCATATTTAGATATGTGTTGAGCTGGTTTTCTTGATCAATTTTACAAGCCGAAAGCTAGTTGGATTCACCTCTAATCCCTGAGTTTGGTTGCGTGGAGCCGTCACCGGTGTTCTACCATGACTCTTGACTAAAATATGTATTTAGGTTCTTAATAAATCCCCATAGGTATGCATCTATCTCATCCTTCCTCAGCCTACAGGCCAGGCCACCCAGACGTGTATCAGCTGTTATCCAAAAAAGTGAATTTTATTGATTTGGTTGTAGCTCATATGCATACGGTCTAGCACCAGGCGTCGTAGCTGCAGTCGTTGTTACTGGAGTCATCTCAGTATCATACGTAGCAAATAGTAGTTGTTGCTGCTTAGTTGTTGTATTGGTAGCAGTGGCTGAGTTGTTGTATTGGTAGTAGTGGCTGCTGCTTTAGTCGTTGTATTGGTAGTAGTAGCTGCTGCTTTAGTCGTTCTTTATGACTCGTTGCAGTTGGTAGTAGTTGCTGCTGCCTTAGTCGTTGTAGTGATGGAACATAGTTGGTTTGAGTATATTGGTGATTATAACTGGTCAGTTATAGCTTAATAATAATAATTAATGAGTCTGGTATATTAAAAATTTTTTCAATATATATAACTGTTGATTGATGGTAAAATGAAATATACCATTTTTTGTTTTTTTAAAAAAACTCTGTCGTTTAGTTCACACACTTTTATTGTATGATATGCATTCATTTTTATTTAATTATCTAATGTAATTTTTAGAGAGCATAAATAACCTGACATTATAAAGAAAAGAAAGAACTATATTATTAATTAAAGAAGCAAATTTCTGAATTCTGATTCAGACGTCTAGTTGTACTCGTATGCGCATTTGGGCCAGCATTTGTTGAATAATCCTTTCACACAGTCCTGAAAATCGGCGCGACCTTTGCAAGCAGCGGCCGCCTCAAGATGGCACGGAGTGACACAGTATTTCCACAAATCAGGATTGAAGATGGTATACAGTTCCACTGGCGACGGCAGCAGTAGCAGACCAACGAACAGTAGAACTGCTAGAGCCTTCATTCTAAAACAGTAAAGGTCAAAGGTCGACATAGATAAAATCTCTAAAAAATAAAAGTTTTATGTTAACAAGCACGTCTTGCGAGTAAAATTAACCCACTTTTTGATAGATTTTGTGCGACATGCTCAAGTACAGTACCGAGGACATTGAATCGAATATAAAACAAGATTTTTGAAGCACTTTCAACATGTCTATTCAATTGGGAACATGATTTTCTAGCTGCATCTTGCTTTGAGAAATGAAAAACTTCACAAAATTTATTGCAAAAACCGCTGTTCATCTTAACGAGCAATTTCAGTAAAATCGCGTTCTGCGTATGAATGCAGCTTCTAAAGTTTTTCAACCATTGACGATCTTTTCACAGCATGCATCATCGTACAAACTGGAAGCCAATGTATCATGGCTTGCAAATTGCCAAACTTTACAGACGTTACAGACATGCAAACTTGCCTACGCGTAACGACAGTGTGCGATCGATATAACCAGCATAGCTTACATATTGACCGCACTATATGCTGAGATGATTGAATAATATATGATTAACACACACACTCACACAAATAATGTAATTGGCGACCGACGAATTTTTACATAGCGATTAACACAGTGAACAGCGGATATGTGTTAATCTTGCTTTTGTACTACACTATATACGCGGCGGCTTCAGCCGCCGCGTAAAAATGCTTGGGACATTGTTGTTTATAGCAGTTTGCGTAAAGGCTTGGACACACGATGCAATGTTCAGACGAATTTCAAGCAACCAACCACCAGGCAACGCGCAAGCAACGCACGTTGCATGAAAATCTCATCTTGGGAACATTCAGATAATTTTTAGGCAACTAGGATTTTTCAGTCGCGACATGTTTATGAGTTGAAATGCAAAAGTTTGCCGTTCCCATAGCCAGCAAACCTATCTATGTCGAGACGCCACCATTTAAACACCAGCAAACTAAACACCGCTGGATGAACTGTTCTGTCATTGAAACCTTGGGTTTTGCCTAGTCGGTCTGCTTCTTCATTGGCCTCTCTAAAGATCCATTCTACTTCGACATCGGCACCTAAGCTCAAACACAGGCTATAAATATTTAGTGCAAGCTCTTGGAGTTCTTCTCTCGAGCTTCCAGCCGAAACTATGCAGCTGACGACCTGGTTATCAGAGTAAATTTTGACTTTTTATTTTGTACGTGTCTGTGGAAGGCTTTCAAATTGAAGTGAATTGCCTCAAGCTCTCGCCAGGTGCTAGACTTAAGCCGTTTTGTCACAGACAAAGCGCGAAACGCTACTTGTTTGTCACTGCTCTCGTTTAGCACCATGGCCACCCCTGACTTACTGGCGTCCGAAAAACAGAGAATCACTGGTATACTCGGTCTCTGAATGGAAACATGCAGCAGTTTGTTTAAATTTTGTTGCCAGAACTTTAGTTCGCACACGTGTTCACTAGATAATTGTATCTTGCTATCGCTACCGATGGCTGAGTTTATGAGAGCATGGCATTGTCTCGTTTGCAGCCGAACTATGGGTCCTGCGGCTAGAGCTAACGATATAATTGTTTTTACGGCTTTAGCCAACTGGCGTGTAGTGAGCTTATCGGAAGCCAATACCTCTTCGACTCGTTTTTTTGTCGTGTTTAGACGTTTTTTTGGTAGTTTGAACCTGTATTCTCTTAGGTCTACGATGAGTGATGACCCCTAGCCATTGTAATGACTGCTGCGGCGTCCATTTGCATTTTTTATTTGTTAGAAGTAGCCAGCGTTATAAAGTCCATTCGGACCTGACCAGTGTCGCACCTACACCAAGCTGCATCGGCAGCGGTATTCAGACCGTCGTTTCAATACATGCAAATCTTAATTCCCAATTTTCGCCAGAAGGCTACTAGCGGACGCATAACTTTTATACAATTGTCTGGTCCCAAGCAAAGTCCAAACGGTAGAACGCAGTATACGAACTGCCTTCTTACATTGGCTACGAGCCAGGAAAAGCTCAAATATGTTTTGTCTTGTTCATTTATTTCAATGAAGTAGCAGCCTTTATGAATATCAAACGATGCCATAAAACCATTTTTGCCTAGATACTGAGTCATGACTTTAAAATCATCAAATTTTACTTTTTCGCTGTTTTACTTTGGGAAAGGAGCTAACTTTATGTAGCCTTTTTGAAGCATATCGATGATGATGTCAGTCACAAACTGATTGTGCTGCTGAGAACTTCTATTAGTTTTCATAAAACTACGCTTTGGTGTTGTAATAAACGGAAGTGTTAGGCCTAGTTCTACTAGGCTCAAGACCAGCTTGGATGAAGTTAGCTTCTTCCAGAACGCTATTTTTTCCTTAAGTCTGCCCCTAACCGTCAAATCCAAAGCAATATTAACTTTGTTTTGCAGACAATAACAACAGTAATCGACCGGGCACTTATGACGGACACTTTATGACACCGATCACAGGCGCGATGGCATCATTTGAAGTTGCTGCTGCCACGTGGCTTTTGGTCGCCGCTCTGAAGGCATTATTGGGCCCAGTCTTCCGTTCCGTAAGACCTGTAGCACACGTATATCGCACCGGACCTCCGTTGTATCGGGGACTAGCAGGCCAGAACCTTGGGCGTCAGGCAGGTGTTGAACGGTTTAGAAAGGAGTTGGGGGCCGTAGGAGGCTCCAGTTGTACGAAAAAACAATTGAGCCGGCTGTTTTCCTCGTTGAAGAGTTTCAGCTTTCTTTTTTTCTCGTTCTGCTGCAGTGGCGGCCGCTTTGATCCGGTTTTCGTTTTCGTGATCATCTCCAAGTGCCGGAATTCTCATATCGTTCCACTATCGCCCATTCGTATCTGTCGGCCATGCGGATTTGCCTGATGCGGTAGTTCACTTTGCTCATCATTGACAAATACTGCTGCAGCTTTTCTGGGTCTGGCTAATCACTGAAAAACTCTCCAAGGGCTTTGCTGAGGGTGTCTCTCGCAACTCCAGGTGCTGTATTCGAGCTATCGTATCTCGTATGTCAAGCGGTTGTATCTTTTTCAAGTTGTCCTTCTTCACGGATTGTGGCTTTTCTAGGTGGGCGGTGGTGGTGGCTCCAATTTGGCCATGTGCTGTGTAGCTGGAAGAGCAACGAGGAAGGCACGGCAGGCAAGGAGGCAGAGGGGTTTATTAGAACAAGGGGGCAAGGGAGAAGGCGAGAGCACAGCAAGAGCAGAGCAAACAAGATAGACTGACTATCCATGCACAGTGCGCGTTTATATAGCGTAAAAAGTCGTATGCAAATTAGATAGGAGTAATATGCAAATGAGCTCAACATGCATGAAAGTTGTACAGCATGACTCATCGCTAAGCCAACTTTCATGCATGTATACGTACAGCGGTACGTATTCACATTACATGCTGCAATACCACAGCGTTTACAATCGTGCCAAAGTCCACAGAGGCAGGCTGCAGGTGGTGGCGCATCTGTGGGTCCTTCGGCGTTGGTTTTTTCTCATCGGTGGTTGTTCTGACATGGCTGGGTAACGGCTGATTAAAGTCTGCACAAAATAAATTAAGTGATCTGTGTTACAATTCGGTTGCTCATATAGCGTTTCTCAACTCATTTGCATATTTCAGCACGGTATGCAAATGAGCTAAAGCTCAATCGATTACTGTACGTATGAGTACTGTACGAATTTACTTTGTAAATTAAACAATATTTATCAAACATAACCACACACAATTACGTTTCAATGCATACAGCTCTAGGACAGACTTTCAATTATATTATAAGCGACTCACTTTGTGGAGAAGTGCAAACTCGGCGTTAGCAAAAGAAGATATAACAGCGAAACTTTTGCAGTGAAGGAACTTTTGCAATTCTTCCTTATTTATACCTAAATGTCGTGATCACCTAAAACTTATCACCCCAGTCTGATATTCCATAAAATAGTTATCAATTTTTTTGATAGACGTAATGTGTTGTCCAAGAAGCACCATATTGTGTTGACATAGTTTTGAAGAAATTTTGATGTAACTGATGTATATATGTTGGTTTTGGTCTTCTTAAATTTGATCATAACGTCTGCAACTAGTCACATTGCAGGGTAAAGAACAAATGTATGCTATATAAGAAAATAGCGCTTTTGCGAGGGCTATATAGGCTCCATCGAAAGTGCTACATATGTGCGCTATTTGCGCTATTCGCGCCATAAGCACCATATATGGTGAAATTACGCTATTTTTATACAGTCGTTTTCAAATGAAAATTGATATGCCCGTCAACTCATCATCCGACGCGTCGGGTTTCATCACCGAGGCCGCCGGGTGACATCATCCGATGGGCCTGGCTGGGCGTAAAAAACATCTACCAAACCATGATGGTTTAGGGCTTGTTCATACTTAAGGGGGGGGGGGCTACCCAGGTCAAAAATCAAAGTTCTCCAATTTTGCTTATTTTCACATATGTTATTCCCCCAAGGCACCTCTACCTCAGATAAGAACAATTAAGCTTGAAGGTGCACTTTTGGTTCAGTGAGTTTGTCAGTGTATTTACACAGGCAACAGTACGGTAAAAAGCCGAAAAGTAGCCCTTAGTTGGACAGTTCTAGCACAAACCACATTAAGCCAATCAGGCTGAAACTTGGCATAGTAGTAGCCCACATGTATGCGCAAAATCGTATGATCCGGATTCTTGATATGTATTTTTAAATCTAAAATCGAGGGCGAAATGTGAAAAAATGGCCGTTTTTTGGACCCGCCAAATTTGAGTGATTTTACATTTGGCGTCACAGCTCAGGCAAAGGGCAAAAATTTAAAAAAATGGATCAAAGAGGTTGAGATATGACGTTAGGCTATCGAATCATGTAAAAAACAGCTTCGTCCGTGTTAACAAAAATTTCGAGTAAAGGGGCGCTTTGCAACCACAAGAAACTTTTTTTTGCGCCTATGATTTATACGTAAAATTGAATTTTTGGGAGCCCCTAGTGAAAAATTGGCAAAAGCATTGGTTCCAGTTTGTTACATCTGCGATGCGCCTTCCCTGGGGCTACATTGTGTGCAAATTTGAAGCGAATCGGAGAACCTAAAATTTTCACTTTTTTAGGTAGCCCCCCCTTAAGCCGGGTTTACACGAAGCAATTTTCACGCAATTTCCACGCAATTTTTTTCACTCAATTTTCAAGCAACTTCAGTTGCGTGAAAATTGCCTCGTGTAAACAAGCAAATTTGGATGCAATTTTCACGCAATTTTCAAGCAATTACCACGCAACTAAAATTTAACAGTCGATCTCTGCGCGACTACCACAAGCAATTTTCACGCAACTACCAATCAAATTTCGGCTGGTACTCACGTGGATAGCTGAGAACACAGTTCGGTAGAACAACAAATACATACATTCCAATGCCCCAGTTGTTTTTTACTAACGCACACGCACCTGCAAGGGCGTAGCCAGGGGGGAATGGGACAAATTTCTTTCTCCCTCCCCCCGAAATTTTTCCGACTTGAATTTCACACAAGGGTTCCTGTTTGGTTTTTATGGTCCGGGGCGGAACTAACCGACGTCGATCTAAAAAGTAAAAATTTTATAGTTTGTTAAAAAATAAGCAAATCCGAGCCTTCAAGTTTGCGCGGGTGGTCAAAATAGTGTATTTTGATTGGTAGTTGTGTGAAAATTGCACGCAACTTAGTTGCTTGAAAATTGCATGCTCATTGCGTGAAAATTGCTTCGTGCAACGGTGTATTTTCACGCAATTTGCAAGTTGCTTGAAAATTGCGTGAAAGCCTAGTTGCGTGAAAATTGTTTCGTGTAAACCCGCCTTTACAGCCGGGTGTCCGTTCAGCAGAAAAATTACAAAAATAATCACGCCACAAACAGTGCACAAGATCAAATTGTACTGTGATTATTTCATAATATATTTCATCCTGTACGATGAACAGGCACATGACTGTAAGTATGAATCGACCCTTAGTGATCCAATTGGGTCTTGAACATTTTTGGTCAGTCAATTAATTGTTATGCTTCCCCTTGCTACTCTTGGTTTTGTGGGATTCTTGCTTACTGTACATGTGATTGTCAGCTTTCTATTAGTTTTATGATTAAATGTTTTAATCAGCAGTTTATTGCAATATAAATTACAGTCTGATCAAAAATCAACCCTGTTTCTTTCCCGGTTTTTCTGATGCTTTCCGGTGTTTTGTACATGTGGAGTGACAAGACAGTTGGCAAGCCAATCTAGACTTTGCAGACTGTCTGGCCGTTTCGGCACTGGAGTCAGAATTTTTTTGAGGACACAGTTTCTGCGAACATTGACGGAAACACTTTACTTCCTCCGTTAATGACGTAAACACTGACGGGATCAACAGCAGACCAATAAAAAAAACGAAAACGATCATCTTCGTGCTGAAACAGAAACATATAGTAGCGCACATGACTTTAATAATGAAAAATGTTCTGCGTTTCTCGGGGGCTATTTTTGTCAAGTAGCACGCTGGGTGGACTTCACCACAGTGTTTTTTTGAAACCCATGGTTTTGTCTACGTTTGCATGTGATTTACACATAATTCCATTAAAAAAATATTGCCCGATTTGTTGATACGAATTTCGTAAATTTTTCGAAACCACGGTATTTGCTCAGTTGAAATTTCAGCAGAGCAAAGACTTGCTGTGCTGCAGGTTTAAAAAAATAAAAAAAAAGATACATAAAATTTATTAAAAATGTGTGGCAGTAAAGTAAACTGTTGCGTCTAATCGGGAAATTAAGTCAAAAAGTGTCGTTAATTCTGCCACTAAATTAACACACGTCTTATTTTCTACATCTATCTTGACGTACCTATGTGAAAATTTCTATAAAAAAAAGTCTTCAGAATTCGGTCAAACCTGATCATTATAATGTAAATTTAGGCGTTGAGCCAAACGACCATTTCGAGCAGAGAGGTGATCAGTCGCCTACCTGACGATCTAGGTCAACAACAAGAGAAATCGCAACAGGAGTAATGAATTAGGTCTATTGGTAAAGAGATACGCAAGGACAAGGCAGGTATGCTTAAAGACAACAGAAGGAACAATAGGGATACAATAGAAACGCAAGAGGGACACATCCTACCGACCCGACAGTTAGGATCGAACTGGTAATCTCATTGTATGGGAGATTCTTAGCTACAGAAACCGAGGGATTCACACGGAAGTACCCCAAAATAGATTGAGTGTGTTGCACTTAGCGATAAAACTAGAGTTATGTACTTCGTCATACTTAACATCCCTCCCTCTCCAAACCCAAATTTGTTTTTGGTTATAGTCCGAGTCCATGTCGCCCCGAAGGAGTTGATTTTGAGGGAAGTAAAAAATTTGGAGAAATAGGTACCTACATGAATATACCACTGTTATACATATATATTGCCATAGACAGGTACCTAACACAGGTATCGTAGGATAAATAAAACAGTGCCACTCTATAATATCAGTGTTATGAGACATAAGGAGTCAGTATCTAAGGTAACATGTATACAGGGGGGTATTGCGGTATTGCCGCTTGTTCATAGCCCGTCATAGTCCCAAGCGTGTCCTGTATGTACTTCGTCATACTTGACAACATCGAATTCATCAGACTGAAATCTGAAACTGAGTGGTAACAAAAAGAACATAATAGTGTCTCACTCTTATGAAAAAATAAAACACTCTCTATCTGGCTATAATCTAGCACAAGCAGATGTGCTCGTCATGTTCGGCCTACAGCTAATCCTATATTTTTGAAGAAAAGGAAAAAAAATGAATAAATTAAAACACAATTCAGAGAAAAAAGAATTAATGAAATGAAGATGCAAACTTTGCAATATGCAGGCTGCAGTCTAAGTAGGTATGCATATACATATTAAATTTCACAAATTTTGAAAGAAGTGATTTCAGAGAAATTACATCCATCAACATAGTTGTCACAAATTAGCACATTACATAGCAAATCTCAAAATGAAGACTTTAGGAAACAAAAAGAAATTGATATTTTAAAAAAATGAAAGAAAATGTAAAAACCAAAGAAAGAAATTATTTCAACTTAAAGAAAGGACTTGCTGTACATGCAAGAGTTTCGTTAAATAAATATACGACTAATAAGAACACGGCAGTCCAACTAAAACTGTCTGGATATTCTGCAATTTTTTTCGACGAAGCTTCGTTTGATGGCCGAATGGCTTAATTCAGTTGACGACACTGTAAATATGAATGCACTAGACCAAATTCTCAAAAGCTACAGTAACAAAAATAGAACGCTTCAAGTGCACAAAACATTTTTGTTCAGCTCGAACAATTCTGAAAGAAGCTTATTACCATTTTTTCGCTTGGATGAAAATGATGGGGAAATTCGCGATCCCAACTGCAAAACCCGTTGTCAGTGTTTCCAGCTATATGTAGGCTTTTTGAGCAATTGGCCAGTGCCATAAAGAAACGACAAACTTATACCTACCATCCAGTGGTTCAATTATATCGGAACAGTCGTAATGTACTACTGAAGGAAAAACTCTCATTCGATATTAATGTTTTGAATTTAGAAAATGGTCCAAAACAGTTAACACTAATTTGTAGATTTTCAGCTAATTTTGTATGTGTCAATTGACTCTTTTTGAATGCCATAAGCGTAAGTTATAGCACAATGTAGCGTGCACTCAGTAATTTATAACGCACTGTAACGTGAAGCGCCAAGTGCATGAACGAGTGCGCGCAGCGCACGAGTTCATGCACGCGGGCTTCACGTGTTACTACGAATAGTTGCCGAGTGCACAATGCAAAGTACAGTACTTATGTTATATCTGTTTTGAAATATACAGTGCGATAAGTCAATAAACTGAGATGCACGCCTATAGCAGTGCAATAACTAATGCACGCTGTTAATCTAGCAGCGTGCAGTTAGTTATTGGCGTTAGTTATTGCACTGTTTCTTCAAGACAGGTATGATATAATAAAGATTATACCTATAGAAGTGTGAAAAGCGACGTGCTACTGTGAAGTGTGATCTAAAATGTGTGAATAAAGAGTGCAAACCAGTTCAAAATATGATATAAAACGTTTGACAAAACAAACCCGAGAGCAGTCTGTGGCCATACATTGCGGTCTGGGCTATCAATAATCGATACTATGGATCAAACTTAAAAAACCCTTCCTAAAATTTCATTCGGCGGAACTGAGCCTAACATTCGCTTTTTTCGTATATTTCAAGACCCTAAATTAAGTTTAAAATGTATTTTAACCAAATTTCAATTCTAATTGTAGTAATAATTGATTTCCTATTGTTGTCTACAGTGTTCTTATAGTTGTCATTGTGCAATTGGTTCTACTGTAGGATTTGTTACGTATTGGCTTGTGGAATAAACTTTTAGTTTTACTATTTGTCCGAGTTTACTGACCTAATATTTGGCTTTTATTACTGTTTACTGACCGTTTAGTGACCTAATATTGTTTGCGTTACTAGGGTCCGTTCGAGAGATTCTTTGAGTGCTCCCGAACATGATTGTGAGCTAGTTTCGTACCTGCAGTTTGGACGCTCTCAGCGTCAGTTGTTATTATTGCGCGTCCTCAGGCACAGTTAGGTCACGGTCTTATTCCTGAGAATTAGTCCGCGATCTCACCGCAAAGTCAACAAAACCCGGGGCCGCAATATAACAGAAGAAACCCTGTGGCCCACCCTGTAGAAAGCGCAATGTAGAAAGAAAAGTGGCACGTGCCAGCTAGACCTCGAGAGACTGCTCTACTATTCTACGCCAACCGCCTTCCCTGTTTGAACTAAAAGCAGCCGCCTTCTGTTTTATAAGTTTTGAAGGTTTCCGGAGACCCAGCAAAACCCTAGCAATTCAGCGAAAACGCATAGGCTTCAACAACAAGCACATAAAGATTCAGTTAGAAATGGCAAAAAACGACTAGTATAGACTATAGAGAAGGTAAATCAGTATTCTTATCGCAATAAGGAACACCTCAATCTCTACCCACGAGATCCTAGTGCGATACCTAAAAACTTTAGGCATATTTGAAGAACAAAACTGAGCGGCGCTCGTTTTTCCCAGATTCAGCAGCAGCCCGAATCCAAAAATCTCACCCCACGGCTGAACACAGCTATTAGCTACACCTCAATGTAACAAGAAGTACTGTTCTGGGCCGAAAAACCAGAATTAAATACTGCCTGCCTGGGACGCCACTCTATTCGCGCCAGGGGCGCAACAGCAGCAATCAATGCAGGAGTTTCTCAGGACCAGGTACGGCAACAGGGGCTTTGGAAGTTAACAACCGCCTACACTATATTTAGGAGTCAGACTAGCGCAGAATGAAAGCCACTGAATCCATGAAACAATGAAATCATCCTACGTCAACAGAAAAAATTATAAACAAATAAACCTAAAAACATATTCTAATGAGTGCAGTTCTGTAAAAATCTAAGTTAGTGTTGACTGAGCAAAGCGACAGAGACACAAATATGTATCATATTTACCTAGTGTTTGACACAAAGAACGCATTTTTTAGTTTTAGTGGTAATAAAAAAGTATTAGGTTGGTATATGTCGAAAACACAGCAGAAAACAATTGGGAAACTGCTATGCTTTTGGTTTTGCATTTTTTTATGTGCGGGTTTATTGAACAAAAGCAATGTCTATGAGGGGTTATTGAAGAACTCCCACGTATAAGTATGCTTTTATTATATTTTATTAGTTTCAATATTATTCAAATTTTATAACGAAGCTTATTGTCGGACCAAATGTCACGTCTGTTTCTTTGCCTTTTTTTTGGATATTTTCGAGGTTTTTGATCCCTTTGCTGACTTGCATTTGGTGTCGCATACAATTGGCGCAGACTTTGCGCAAGACTCACTCGCCCATACTGTTTCAAAAGTAACGTTAGGGTATGGCAGCTGACATTTTAACTTCGATTGCTCTAAACATATCTCCATACATTTCTTATACTCCGATGTCTTGGACGCTGACGCCATCAACAGCAGACCAACGAAAAAAAGCACGGCGATCATCTTCGTGCTAAAACAGAAACACATACCTATAGTTGCATCAAAACAGTGCATCAAAACGATTAAAACAAACAATAAAATTTAGAATAAGAAAGACTTAAACTGGGATTTTTTGTGGTTTTTTGATTCATGCGTGTTTGCCTAGTCGAGCCTAAGTAGGAGATTTAGCGAACGCTCGTGTGCAAAGAAAAATGAAGAAAAAAAAGTAAGTTAATATTAAATTTTCAAAAAAAACTAAAAAAACTTTAAAAAAAATAGAGGCGACGCAGTTGTTGCTCCGATTTGTCCAAGCTGACAATCTGTCACTGAAGAAAAATGTTCTACATATTTGCGAAGATTTCTCACGTACAAGTTTTCCATGTTTTTTCACAAAGAGATCTGAAAATCAGCGAAGTACAACTTTTTCAAAGTCAAAAAACAGCAAAATACCTACCATTTCAATGCAGTGGTCATTTCAATAAAATAAGTTGTTTTGACCAATAGTACCAAGATTTGGCTTAAAGAAAGTATACTTAAACTTAAAACTAGAAAAAGCATGCCCCTAAACTTGCTAAAAATTGGCGTGTGAACTTAAACTTAAACTTAAACAAAAATTCAAGGTGTCAACTTAAACTTAAACTTTAAGGTTTTTGAAAATTAGACTTTAACTTAAATTATACTTAAATGTCAATCACCGGTTTTTCCTTCAGACTCATATTTTTTGGCTTATTGTCTTGTCTGGCATATCTTCTTAAGCAGGATTTTTGTGCGAGACCACAGCACAAAGACTAAAATCCATAATCAACATTAGATAACATTAGGAATAGAATGAATCCACGGTGGAGTGCAGACAAAATTGGACAAGATTTGATTTCGGTAAGCAGCTGAAATTGCCCCTGAGATTGATTTTTTACCTCAAGTGACAGCAGAGTGTCTCCGGGTCATTTTGTATGATGTACGAAACGAGTCTCCCCCATATCTGAGGGTATTACCCTGATTTGTGAGGGGTGCTCTCTTGTTTGAGACCTAATCGAGGGGGCCCCCAAATTACAGCTGAGGCCTGTGCTTTTATTTGTGCAGAGGGGTGCTTCCACGGTAGTTGCCTTTTTTACAAGATAATGGTCGCAGCATGTCCGCGGCGGACAAGCTGGGGTCCAAAAAAGTGGATAAGGATTCTTGGTTTTACCGATACACCCATGAAGTACCGTTATTTTAATAATG
This sequence comes from Trissonchulus sp. WLG1_4, assembly GCA_030248245.1. NCBI lineage: Eukaryota > Metazoa > Nematoda > Enoplea > Enoplida > Ironidae > Trissonchulus > Trissonchulus sp. WLG1_4. The sequence continues at coordinate 18,051 of JASANF010016047.1, forward strand.
GACTTTATTTTTAATATTAATATTAATATAAATACAATTCGTAAAATATTTTTAATTTAATATTAATATAAATAAAGTTTTCAATTTATTTTTAATTTAATATTAATATAAATGCGATTCCTGAAATATTTTTAATTTAATATTAATATAAATAAATTTCTCAATTTATTTTTAATTTACTATTAATATAAATACGAAAATTTTCGATTTTTAATATTAATATTAATTTTAATATTAATATTTCCACAATTATTGGTTTTAGCTAGTGCTAAAAACACAGATATTGCAAGCAAATGCAATAATGTGCACCCTCGTCATAAACAGTATACTTCAGTAACGCTATAACGTTCTCGAGGCAGTGAGGCACTCTTTTCACCCTTAAGATTCACCCTTCCTTCGGCCTTCTCCCTTTTGTCGCTCAACACTATAACAGTTCCATCATATGTCCTGTTCCACTTTACAGGAACCGGACATCGATGTCTTTACTGCGATGTCTTTGTGGTACCTGCGTTTTTGTCGTTCTGTCATTATGATTTGTCCTTGTCCTCAAAAAACTGTCCCTAAGCTGCATGTCCTGCCACGGGGGAAAGATTTGGCACCCCACGTAATAAATACTCAATCTGGGCCATAAAACTTGGCTAGACACTGTGGAACTCTAGTCAACTATCTAACGATCACAGAGTTCTTCCTGAAAGTTCAGTTCTTTGTGTTACGTATCCCAGTACTGGACCAAGTGCCACATATATGGACAGCTCCTTAGGGTAACGACACCGACAAGGTCAGTCACTCATGCACACGCTCTAATGAAACTTAAAAGCAAGAAACATTGATTCACAAAGTTGCAGGGGTCTGGGGGCGGCAGCCCCCAGAAAAAAGTTAAGGATTTTTTTACACAATTTTGATTTTTAGGCCAAATTTGGTCAGTTGGAGACCGGACCATAAAAACCAACGGGGGTGTCACGGATAAAAATGCCCCCCCTAAAATTTGTCCACCTGGACACCTTTATCTAGATAAAAGTGTCCTCCCGGGCACTTTTATCTGGATAAAAGTGTCCCTTTTGGATAAATGTGCCCCACTCCCGGTCCCGGACACTTTTATCTAGATAAATGTGTCTGGGGAGACACTATTATCCAGATAAAAGTGTCCGGGGGGACAAATTCTAAGGGGGACACTTTTATCCGTGACAGGGGGAGGGCAACCCTTGTGTAATATTTCAGTCGAAAAAAATTTTGGGGGGGGGGTGAGTCCCCCATTCTCCCCCCCCCCCCGGCTACCCCCTGGAGAACCCTACATTTACGGCACAAAAGAATCCTAGGGCTTATTCCTTTACCGGATTAATTTTAGGGCCGATTCATACTTCAATAGGGCATACGGACAAACGGACATAGGGCAGACGGACAAAGCGCGTTTCGTCCGTTTATCCAATTCATACTTTTTAGGGCAAACGGACGTTGGGACCTACGGACATACGGATGTACGGGCATACGGACAAAGGAGCGATTCATACTTTTGAGCCATATGTCCGTTTGTCCGTGTGCCCTACAATTTCGGGCACATGAGAACTGAATTTAACTTTGCCGGACATACGGACAAAGTGAAATTATGCCGTTTAGTACGGATGAACGAACATACGGGTGAAGGGCAAACGGGCATACGGCTGAATGGACGAAAGTATGAATCAAACGGCCGTTCTGCCGTTGGTTTTGTCCGCATGTCCGTTCGTCCGTGTGCCCGTATGTCCCAATGTCCGTGTAGAAGTATGAATCGAGCCTTAGTCGACTAAACAGTTTAAAAATTATGCTGAAAAATGCTACTCTAAAGCCTCAATTAAACGGACTTAAATTTTATCACGCTGTTTTTTAATCGGACTAAACGGATTTAACTGTGCACGCTAATGTTAAGCGGGTATGTTAAATCCGTTTAGTCCAGTGGTAGTTTTGGAATGGGGTCAGACTAAAAGTAAACCGCTGACTTATTTTAACTCGTTTAGTCCATTTAAACCCGATTTGCCTATCCTAAACCTCGGACTAAAATAAGACCAGTCCGTTTAATCCGGTAAAGCAAAAGGCCCATAGTGAACAGTAAAACACCATCAGAGGATGCAGTGCGGGTGTCAGTAGGAAAATTCGGGGGGGGGGGATGAGACTTTAACAGTTAATTTTGAATAGAATTTGAAGAGGTCCCAAATACAAAAATTCCATCCGAAAGACTCCGTACCAGGGCTCTTTTGATTTTTGATGCAAATCAAATCAAAACTAGTTTTGATACTGTTTTGATTTTTGATGCATAAAATCAAATCAATTGAAAATAGGTCTTATCAAAACAATACTCCCTGCATCTCTCAAAAAAAGCACCACCGAAAAAATTTTGAAATGCATCGTTTCTCCTAAAACCATTAGAAGATTTTACGAAGCTTGCAAGTCTGGCATGCTGCTTGTCCATTCTCGAAAAGTTAAAAATGGATGAAGTTAAAACTATTATCCTGAAATTTTTATGGGCCGTTTTAGTCCATGCTGTCAACTGTGACCAGCTTCACGCAAACGGTGTTCTTGATGTTTTACTTTAATTCAGAAAATTAAATGTCAAAACTTTGTGCCATTGCTCAGGCATAATGTACCTCACCCTATAGTATGAACACAACAACCGTGCGCCTGCCATACTTGAAGGGCGACGGCTAGTAATAAACTACAACATTGACTGTATCTGACTGTAGAAGGCTGGGCTGACGGCTGACGGCTGACGTCGCAGTCGAAAATCTTAATGTGGCCAAAAAGAAAATACTACTTCTGCGATGTCACATATGTACATTGCTGAGTGAAGCGCAGGTTTTGTTATGTGGCAGTGGATCCAAAATTTGGCAGCTAAACACAAAGATCTTCACTTCCTGAAAAAATTTTAAAGTTCAGTTGACTAAAATAAACATGTCAGTTGTCAAGTACTGTAGTCCCGAATTGAGAGTTCATCATGTGGTGTGTCAACTGGTACTTCTGGGGACGGCGGGTTAATCCGGTGTCACGGGCAAAAGTGTCCCCCCTGTCCCCCCGGACACTTTTGCCTAGGACTTTTGCAAAAGTGTCCTAATTGGGCAAAAGCGTCCCCCTTGCACTTTTGGTGTACAAACTCGTAAAAAAGCGAATTCTCAAAAACTAAACACATTCTAAAAATAGCTTTCAACTTTAAATGCTTTAAACAACTTTTAACAATATGCGTAACTATTTAACCTCAATAGGGTTTCATACTGCAGTACGGCTATGGGTCGATTCATACTTCAGTACGGACATACGGGCATACGGACAAACGGACGAACGGACGTCCGGACAAGCTGAACGGCAGAACGGCTGGTCAATTCATATATACTTTTGTCAGTACAGCCGTATGTCCGTATGCCCTTCAGCCGTATGTCCGTATGCCCTGAATTCGAATGTCCGTTTGCCCCAAGTTTTTCTTATTTCCGAGCGCGCGGACATTCAATTTGTTTAATTTATTGCTGCACGCTGGATGATCTATATGAAAAAATAGCTTAGTTCAACAGTGTCAAAAGTGTCGGGCATACGGACAAACGGACATACAGCCTAGTAGTATGAATTGGACATTTGTACGTATGTCCGTACAGCCGTATGTCCGTATGGCCCAATGTCCGTTTGCCCTAAAACGTATGAATTGGAAAAACGGACAAAAACGTGCTTTGTCCGTATGCCCTATTGAAGTATGAATCGACCCTATGGCATCACAGATACAGCTACGCTTTAATTTCAGTTGATAAACATTTAAATCAACAATTCAACAAAATCACAGATTTCGCTTTCGTTTTTGCTTTCGTTCAATTTCGTTTCTTTTCGCTCTTTGCTTCGTTTTCGTTTTCGCTCGTTGTGTAATTTGGCAGCTGAGGCGGTCTCAGCTGTCAGGTTTATGGCGGTATGCTTCTTTAAAGTTTAGTATGAGTTTGAGAATGAGAGCGGCAAACATGAATACCAAAGCAATACTCAGGGCAGCAGAAAGAGACAGGCGCACTCATCCATTAAAAACTAATCCAATCAAGTGGGTAGGCTTACAACTTTTGGGTTGCAATAGAAATTATTTGAGTTTCGTGCATTTCGTTTTCGTTTTCGCTTTCGTTTTTGTTTTCATTTCGTTTTCGTTCAATTTAGTTCAACTGAAATTAAAGCGTAGCTGTAGATTGTGCGGTTTAGTTAGAATAAACTGACATACGGTCAAAGAGCATACGAATATGCGGCTGACCGCACCTAGGCTAAAGTGCTCTCTCTGCCGGTCAACTTGTCCGTTCGTTCATCCGATTCAAACAGACCCGAGATAGATTCTATTTCTAACCCTACCCGACCCGAGCATATATAATATGTATACCTATGTATATCCAAGCAAAAATTTGACCATAACAAGTCAAATAAAAAATTCAATCAAATTTCTTGCCGTTAATACAAAATCAATTAAAAGCTGATTAGATTTGAAGAAGTGCACTGAAAAAAATCTAAACTTGTGGCAAAACCTGAAAGCTGGGTGTAAACTAGTGAGCACTAGTTGCGTATATTCGAAACACGATTTTGAATGAGCAGCTAAGCGTAAACTAAGGGGGGGCACTTTTGCCCAAGGTAGGACACTTTTGCCTAGACAAAAGTGTCCGGGGGACACTTTTGCCTCGTCTAAAGTGTCCGGGGGACACTTTTGACTAGGCAAAAGAGTCCGGGGGACAATTTTAACTAGGCAAAAATTTCCGGGGGGACACTTTTGACTAGGCAAAAGTGTCCGGGGGGACACTTTTTGGGGGGACACTTTTGCCCGTGACACCGGCAAAGGAATAGGCCCTTTAACATCAAAATAATAGCCGTGTAAATGCGACTTTACGCCTTCACGGACAAATTTCGGGTTGAAAAGCGAACAAACGAGCTACGCTGTATTTAAAATAATATTAAAATTGTACAAAAATGCATTTTTAATATTAATATAAATTCAGCGTGTCAGTTTCTGCACAGGCATATACTTGTCTTTTATATGCCCAGCCGTTATTAAAAAGAATATTAAAAATAAAGTGCTTTTTAATATTAATATGGCCAATTTATTTTTAATTTAATATTAATATAAATACAATTGTTAAAATATTTTTAATTTAATATTAATATAAATAAAATTCTCAATTTATTTTTAATTTAATATTAATATAAATACAACTCCTGAAATATTTTTAATTTAATATTAATATAAATAAAATTCTCAAATTATTTTTAATTTAATATTAATAAAATTATTAATATTAAAAGTATTTTAAATACTGACTTTTAATATTAATATTAATTATTAAAATAACGGTACCATGAAGTATTCCGAAAGGGTCCCCCACAGGCACACACGCACAGGCCAGCCACAAATACCTAAATAACAATGATACGTGAGAAAGTGGGCCCTTCAATATCGAAGCGCAACCTTAGAAAATGCAAAAAGGAGTTCTTCCCCACGATGCCAAGTACACATTGACTTGGTCGTTGTACGTTCATGTAGCCACAAGCAAGTACAGTGTCATATTTTGACATGACATGGAAAAAATAAGTCCTTTTGATCAATAGTACCAAGGTGCAAGAGTACATATGTAATAGTGTCTCACTCTTATCGCAGAAGAGTGAGACATTCTACGTCCTGCCTACGTTATTGCGCAAGCGGATGCGCTGGTCGTTTTTGACCTACATGTTCAAGTTTAGTCAAACAGGTAGGCGGCCAATAAGCAACGACCAGCTGTACATCTGCTCCAATCTGCCACAGAGCAGCAGTGGCTGCAATGGCCACCTGACTGCTGACTGGAGCACGTGCACAGGCGTCTGGCCAATCGGAAGAAGAGCTCGCTTCTGATTGGCTAGCTGCATGTTTAACAACAATTAAACAGGTTGGCCAGAAACGACGAGCATATCTGGCTGCACTATAACACAGTCTGGAAGGCGGGTGTCTTTATCTTCTTCTTTACGAGTGAGATAACTAGTACTCTTGATAGTACCAACTCAATTACTGATCTAATAAGTTTTTTGTAAATTTTTAGAAAATTTCGAAATTTATCAAGATTCAGTTTGAAGTATAATAAAATAAGTAGTTTAAAGTAAACAAAATCAGTTTCTAAATAGTGCACATGTGCGCTCACTGAACACTAAACCATGAACAATAGAAAGTTTTATTTGGCTCAAAATTAAACTGTGCGCCGGTAATTGTGTGTAGCAGAAGACAATTCTGGCAATTACTTTCTTAAACTCTGCCTGTACATGGTCTAAATGAGCACATGTCTTAATTTCCAGATTTCTTTTGCCAGCTGTAAAGTACCACCTCGAAAAATATCTTTCGAAATTTATCGAAATATTCTTTGTGAAATCATATATCTTAGAAATAGACTGGTATAACGTACCAAAAATTAATGAATGTTCAAACCAATAGGTTCTATCATGACTATCTAAAAATCCTGCAAGTTGTTTTTCCGACCAAACTGATTCAGTTGACTGCACTAAAAATAGAAATGCACATCAGGCAAAATGTTGAAAGCTAAAATAAAAAGTATATGGCTTTAATGTACAAGACTTTGTTTTTTTTGTTCAGCTTGAACGATTCTGTTCTTGGAAAAGTGTACGGTGGATTTGCGAGCCCATTTAATAAACTCTGTCAAATTTTTCAGCTGTATGTAACATTTTCGAGCAAGTGCAAACCATAAAGTAACAAGCTTGGTGAGTTAGGATTGTAAGGTCGGAGTGTCAATATTCCAGCAGAAACATTAAACGCGACCACTATTTTGCGGACAACAAAAATTTTAATTTCTGATTTCTGCACACATTTTCTCCTGAGTAGCTCCGACGTATGTATTTCAGACAACAAAAAATGCTTGAAATAGAAAAAATCTAACGATCAGGAAATCTCAAAATATTCTTATTTACATCTTATCCGAGAATCGAACCTCGGATCTATTGCTCTTAAAGCTAGCATCGTACCGTCGTACCACTCGACCACCTGTCCGCACGATTCAACCATTAAAAAAATTCGGTTATCAGCATGCGATGTGGCATGACATTATAAGAACGTCAAGCATGTTTTAGCAAAATAGGGTCTCAATTCAACTGATCGGACTAGACAGATAATGAAGTAGGTATTAACTCAAAAAATGTTAACTAATGCTACATTTTAGTAACAGTTACAGCTACGCTTTTTTTCAGTAGATACTAAAATGAAAGAAAACAAAACGAAAACGAAAAAGAAAACGAAAACGAAAACGAAAGTGAATTGAAGCGAAGCCAACTTTTTCGGCTTGCGCAACAAAGTTTTGAAAAATTTGACGAGCAGTAGACAAATGAAGGCAGCTGCAAGCTGCTTGTTTATTCAAATGTTTACATGACGGGGGGTGTCACTTTTAAGTAGACTTTCGTTAGTTGGTATATAGCTATATAATATATTTATTGTGTTGCAAACTTAACCGTACATTGAAACAAAATAAAAGTAATAAATTAGCGCAAATTGATATATTACTGACACTCTGACAGGAACTTTGCACTATAAGATATATATTAGTACAAAAAGTAAGCAGTTAAAATTTAAATTTCAAACCTGAAAATTTAAAAATTGACGCAATTTATAAATTCAGTAAAGTTGACTTAGCAGACAAAAATTTTGAACAATGTATAAGTGACACTGAAAAGTAACTCATCATTAAATAAATATTTAACACCTTTTTGACGGCACCCTTTTTGAAAAAGTTTTGGAATCACTTGTGCTTGACCTCAGCTGCTAGTAGACCCTTTGTCGGCTCCAAAGGGCATGCTGGGCAAGCTGTCAAAAATTGACAGCTAAAGAAAACAAAAACGAAAGAAAGTAAGAAATTGAAGGAAAACGAAAGGAAAACGAAAACGAAAACGAAAAAGAAAACGAAAGAAATATCAACTGAAAAAAAGCGTAGCTGTATTATTATATTGCTTCAGTGTATTTGTGTACTAAGCAGGCTGATCTTTTGACCTGCGAAGAGATGCGAACAAGCTCTTCTGCTGAGTGAGAAGTGGTTACATTGTGAGTACTGAATGTCAATATTCCGGAGGAAATATTTAACGCGGCCATTATTTGTGGATAACTGATTTTTAAATGCCGTTTTTTGTACACATGTACTGCTGATTCGTTCCAAAGCCTTACTAATCAGTAATCACTGACGAACTGTAGCTACTTATCAAAATCAGCAAACTTGTCTACTGAGTACTGAGTGAAAAATTACTCTTTTATGATGCCACGCCTTTTATGATGCCGTCAATATTTCACAGGAAAAATTGAGCGCCTGCCGTAATTTTTTTCAACAAAAGGAAGTTTATTTTACCGCCGTTAAGAGATTGACGGCTGAGTTGTGAGTAAAACAATTTTAGTAACTTTATTTTACAATTATTAATACTACTGCAAGCAGAGGTAAGTGTTTGATTTTGCAAAAAATAAAAAAAGCGTGCTCGTCCGGAGATCGAACCCGGGATCTATCGCACCCTTAGCGAGAATCAATCCACTAGACTACCGAGCCGCACTGTTCATCATTACAAGTTAGGCATGACATGGTAACATCAGTTAGTGTAAAAAATTACCTGCCTATTAACTACTATAGTTCAAACAATATTTTATCGCATTTTGCAATCAGAAACGTGAAAACTCTATTATTATTATAGAGTAATAACAATAATTACAAAAGCTTTACGTAGGAGTCATTTTGGACTGCAATAACAATACTTTTAGAATCGATCCTCCTAAGCCCGGTTAGCTCGGATAGTAGATTCTCTTGTATCTACTGAGCATCTGATACAAATCAGAAGGTGGGTGGTTCAAATCACCCCGGGCTCACTGTTTTGATTTTCTGTTTGGAGTCCTTCTTTCTGTCTTGCAAAATTGCATTTGCACAGTGAGAGCGAGCTACCTCCCCAACCAGTGTAATTTAACTTAGGAAAATCGACCTACCAGAAATTACATAGAAATTTGAGATTCTGAATATAGTATATACGCGGCCCCCTCGGCCGCGTAAAAGCACTATTTGTGACCGGAAAATGTTCTCGATGCCGCGAATAAAAGGCTTTTGCCTTCGCGAAAATTGACCCGCTAGTTAATGGCCGGGACTGTACCTATAGGTGTACAAATTTAGAAAATTCGAATATAGTATACACGCGGCCCCAGAGGGGGCCGCGTAAAAACAAAATTTTTACCCTACCCAGATTCCGTTATACCAAAGTGTGTTGATCGTCTAATAAATTGTGAAGAAACAAGCTAAGTTTTCGGCAAAAGTATTCAGTAAGTATCAAGCATATATTTGTAAGTAACATTGGCCAGAGCCATCGTAAACCTGTTGGGCCAGCGTGTGGGATTGTGCAGTGTGTGTGTGTGTGTGTGTGTGTGTGTGTGTGTGTGTGTGTGTGTGTTTGTGTGTATAGTAAAAATACAGTACAGGTCAGAATTAAGGTAAAGTGAAGCCGGCTTCAGTCTCACTTTTGAGCGGCTTCAGTTGGAAGTGAAGCCGGCATCACTATTTTTCGGCTTCACTTTAGTGTGTCAGCTCGGCCAATTGAAACCATTATCTATTAACTCTCACAACAGTTGTTTTAAAGCAGACACCAAGGTTACGGGGCTATATAAATCTGAGCCTAGGGGGTCGCAGGAACGGCGTAGTCTGGTCAAATTGATCAGATCTTCACCCACTATATTAAATCGAGCACACTGCGCCCTCCTCCATTTCTAATTAGCGTCCCATTTCTAACTATTCAACTTTTCAAATAACATTTAATTTTTTTAATTTTTTTTGTTTTTTCTACATCCTTTATTGTTTTCCATTACGTGTTATCGTTTCATATTTTATATATCAGTATATCACCGTGTCGCATTAGGTTATTTTTATACTATATTTGTTATCAACATTTACCAAAACTTAAAGGAATAATATTGCCGAAACCCAAAAACAAATCATTTGACTAAGTTATTTATAAGCTAGCTAGTCAACTGCTTCTAACTTTTCCGCTAGCAGTAGCAGTTAACTGCAATTATCAAGCAGAGTTTCTTAGCTGGACTTCTAAAGGTAGTGCTAAGACACAAGGTCAGCTGAGGTCAAATTCGTCCAGTATCAACCTTGCCCTTCCTATTACCTCCAATCAAACAATGAGTAACTGCTGGCAGCTGACTCCTACTGTGTGTAGTGTGCGTGTGTGGGTCTTTGCATGGAGAGTTAATAATCTTATTTATTTTACGTGTCTGGCATTGGTTGCATTGCAATGCAATCCCAGCTATTGCTATATGCACCACTGGCACCACTTCTCCCTGAGTCTTGGTTAGTAGATTAGTAAATTTTGTCGTGAAAGCAAGCTAAAAGTCAGAAGACACGGGTGATATTGGCTTTTTTTTACTGTTGGGCTTAGTTATAATTTCGTAAGATTATCCATTCCTGCATTTATTACATTTTTGCAGAAAACCTCCTCAGAATATATTTTAATGAGCTTGCACAAGGGCAAAGGCAAAAGTACATGTACATCTGTTTGAATGTGATAAGCCAAACATACCTAACAACTAAAAAATAGGTACTAAACCATATTATACTGCTTATTTTTGATCGATAAAATAAGCAAAATAAATATATAACAGCCAAAAACGCGCAAGCGCAAGTATTGGGTGGTCGAGGAGTGCGACTTTTAGTCTGAGACGCCACGGAATGGTACTTATTAAAATTGGTATGGTTTTGTTTACAATGCCAGTACATATATAACAATGGAAGGTTTTAAAACGTAGGTCATAAACCATCGTTCCTAAATCGTGTTCCAACTGTTCGCAGCAAAAAAGGGGGGTGAACTATCAAGTATCAACTATGCTAAAACAATTGTCCCCCCCGACACTGTTGCTTGCTTGAAAACAGCTGTTATGATGAGAGTTAATAGATAATGGCTTCAATTGGCCGAGCTGACATTACTAAAGTGAAGCCGAAAAATAGTGATGCCGGCTTCACTTCCAACTGAAGCCGCTCAAAAGTGAGACTGAAGCCGGCTTCACTTTACCTTAATTCTGATCTGTAGTGTAGCAATCGGGTTTGGTCGGCTTGAGAATTCCCGACCTGCGGGTTGAGCGGTTTCTTCGAGTGAAAATTTTTAATGTAAGATTTTAGTTAAGGTGGTAGTTCCAGAATCGCAGATTTTTGTTCCTTCTAGAGAAGGAACTATTGTTTTTTAATTAACTGCACATAGCGTTTAACGCTACTGAGCAGGCTTCATAGCCAGTATTTTTTACGTGTATTTTCAGCGTGGGAGCTGGCTGCTGATTTTTGTCTGCGTATGTGCAGAAAAATCAATAATCGATGTACACTGCTGTAACAGTGTACTTTTTCAAACTCGGCACCGGGATGTTTCACCAACAGTATATAAGAGCCATTAGAAAACACTACTTATCGCTTCTTGTGCTTAGAGCTGATTTGCTCAGCTCAGATCAAAGTGTCACTTTTGAGCCAAATGGCTCGTGCAGCGGGATGCTTAACATCATGCAGCACTTTTTTGTACGTACTACGTATTTCGATTAAGTAAGAATAGGAGCTAGTTAGTAGTTATAAAGTAGAGTAAGATATATACGAAGTATAGCTTACGGTAGGTATGGAATAAAAAACCAATTCATTTAAACCTGAAAGGTAGACACCGGGGAAGGAACCTTGCCCCTTTTTGGGGCCTACTTGTTTACATGAGGCTATTTTCAAAGCTCTTTTTCAGAACTACCAGTAAAGCAGAAATAAAATGGGTACAATTTTTCGAAACAAGACTCAAAACTTTCTACTATCACGTTTTAATCACTGATAAAATCCCACGTTAAGACTAGCTACCCCGTTGGCTTACAGTTCAGTAAGCCAACGCGGTAGCTAGTCTTAACCATGGCATTTTACACCAAATAAAAAATGCTCTGGGTGTTTTTTGGTGTAGTTTAAGAAAATCAGAGTCTCTTAACTTTTAATGTGTAGACCTGTCTGAAAAACGGGTCACTGCGATTATGGAACTACCACCTTAAATGCATCTTTTGTATCTGTGGCTGAATTGAAGCAACCTTCATTAAAAGGTGATGTTTGCAGCGGTCAGTGCCATTGCCTGGTAAAGCGAAGGTCGGGTGTTTGACTCCCGTCCAGCAATTACCTATGTATATGTCTCAGTTTCGCGACTCTTTTAATAATTTCGCTGAAATGCAGTATAACTTTCTCAACTTAAAGTATAAGTATAAAAACGTTATGTAACACTTCTCATTCAGTCGATAACTTCTTGTCTTGTATTCATACAGCCTTTGTCAGAAATGAGTTCTACTCGCACTCACAAACGCGAATTATTCTCAAACAGCCCTTGTGTGTGCAACTACGAGTGAGACTTTAATTTTTTGACCTGATGATGAACGTTAAGCTTGGTAATGTTGAAATACACTGCCTTACTGCACTAAATACGCTGCCTAAACTTCCCACTATAGCTGCTGATGTCCCATGCTAAAGCTAGCGCAATTTTGGATCATGAAGTGAAGATCACTCGCACACGTGAATTTAGGCACAGTATTTCTATTTTCTACCATTCAAGACTGCGCCTGCATTTTTTTAAATGTAAATATCCACCAATATAGCGTATTGCGTACGCAGCGTAACTCGCTTCACCTTGCCAGCATATGTATAACGCATTGACCACTTTGACAAATGTTTTATGTATTTCCAAAGCTTTATTCGAAATTATTATTCGAATAATCCGAAATATTTCGTTTCTACATTTTGATTTTGATTTCAGCAAGCTAAAGCTGACGAACAATTTTTAACAGCAACCATTGAAAGGGAGTGTCCTAGTATCAGAAGGAGAACACAAGTTCAAACTTTTGGGCTTACTTTTAATTAATGAATGAACTGATTTATTATGCTTACAACTGAACTCAGCTAAAGGGTTGACGAAACTGAAGATAAGCTTAATAAACCGTAATAAACTCAATAACTACTGAAAATTTATTAGTTGTCCGAGGAGTGCTGTTGGTTTGCACTTTTGACATTTTTCTTTTTGTTTTTTCATTTTTTTTGGGTTTGCCAAAGTACATAGGTCAGCTCTAAGAGAAAGGGGTTATGCTTATGGGTGCGGGGGTTTCACGTGTGTCGTACCTCTGCATTTTTCCCATTTATTTCGTCTGAAAGGACAACTTTACCTAGATAAGTGTCGGGTTTGGAGGACTAATCTATCCAAAGGGAGCACGTTTATCAGGATAATAGTGTCCAGATGGACAGATTTCAGGGAATTACTTTTAGCTCTGAAGTCTCTGAATTTGAAGAGGCTCGCTCGATCAAGTACATGTAGTATTGGTTCTAAAATAACTGCACCAATGACGTAATCAGTAGTTACATTATGTAAGTCTTTTGTGTATGTATTATGAGTCTTTTGTTTAGGTATGCTCTGTCTTGTGTTGGCTTCATGTGCAGTTTGGCTAAGCAAATTTTTGATAAGGTTTGCGGAGCTGCATAAACTGTTAACGGTCTGATATTGTCTAGATTTTTATATCATTTTTGTTGTAATATAATGCTTGTTTGTGTTAAAAGAAGTTTTGCGGAGCTGCATAAATTTTTTTATTTTTTTATTAGTTATTTTCTTAATTTTTATAGTTATTTTTTAACGTTATTTTTTAGTTTAAATTCGTGGCGAAATATGGTAACGAATAGGGTAACATGGCTAGTGCAACCGGGGTATCATGGAATGGTGGGGTAATATGGCATATTGTGTTCTTTTATACTGTAGGCATGCCGGTGATGTATTTTAGAACTATGAATATGTTTTTTCGTATTTTTAGTAAATGTATTTTAGCTATTTTGTGTAATTAACTGGCAACACCAAGATGTAAAAAATATAATGTAATTTGCTCAGATTTGGTTCAAATTCGCACATAAAGTACTAAAGTGCCCGCCGCGAGGGCGTACTACAAACACAGAAAAACAAAAGTGCTGCGAAATGTTTTAGGTCTACATCAGTGGAGATGGGGTGAGGGGTTGAGAGGGGGAGGGTGGATATTAACTTATGTACATCTAAGGATACTTGTATGTATGTACAATAATTGCAAGTTGACAGACTTTAACTTTATACTTTTAGAGCTTTGACTTTTTACCTTAGCATTTGAATGCTTTTGGCAACCGTAGAAAAAACTATACCTGTTAGCCCGCCCTGTGGTCCGCCCTGTAAAAAGCGCAATATAGAAAGAAAAATGGCACTGTTTCAGCTGGAGCTCGAGAAACTGCTCTACTACTCTACGCAAACCGCTTCCCTGCTGGAACTAAAAGCAGCCGCCTTCTGTGTTATTAGTTTTGAAGGTTTGAAGCCAGTGAAACTCTAGCAGTTCGGCAAAAACACTTAACAACAACAAGCACATAAAATTGAGTTAGAAAAGGCGAAAAACGACCAGTATAGAGACGGCAACTCACTATTCTTACCGCAATAAGGTACCCACCAGATCCTATACCTAAAAACTTCAGGCACATTTCATGAACAAAACTCCGTGGCGGTCGTTTTTCCCAGACTCAGCAGCACGCCCGAATTCAAAAATCTCACCCAACGACTGAACACAGCTATTAGCTGCAGCTCACTGTGAAAAGAAGGACTGGTCTTTGGCCGAAAAAGCAGAATTAAATGCTGCCTGCCTGGGACTCCACTCATTTAGCGCCAGGGGCGCAACAGTAGCAATCAATGCAGGAGTTTCTCAGGACCTGATACGGCGAAAGGGGCGGTGGAAGTCAATAACCGCCTACACTATATTTAGAAGTCAGACGAGCGCAGAATGAAAGTTACTGAATCCCTGTAACCATGAAATCACCTACGTCAACAGAAAAAAACAATAAACAAACAATCCAACCTGTATATGGTATGTACTAATGAACGTATTCTAGTGAGTGCAGTTCTGTGTAAGTTAGTGTCGACTGAGTGAAGCGACAGAGACACTAATATGAAGTATATTTACCTAGTGTCTGTCACAAAAAACGCATTTTTAGTGGTATTATGGTTTTAGTGGTAATAAAAAGTTATTATGTTGGTATATGCTGAAAACACAGCTGAAAACAATTGTGAAACTACTATGATTTTGACTTGAAATATTTTTTCCATGTGCAGGTGTATCGAACTAAAGCAATGTCTATGAAGAGTTATTGAAATGTTCCATATATACGTTAAAGTATGCTTTTATTATAGTTTCCTTATTCTTCAAATTTTATAACGAAGCTTATTGTCTGTTCAAATGTCACATCCGTTTCTTTTCCTGTTTTTTGGATATTTTATAGGTTTTCGATCCATATGCTTTCTCGCATTTGGCATTTGGCATCACATAAAACATGCGCCGTCTGTATGCAAAGTGATTCTTTAGCAACGTCAGGGTGTGGCTGCATACATTTTAACTTCCATCGGTTAAAACATCGATGCATACATTTTGTATATTCCGATGTCGTGGACACTGAAGGCATCAGCAGCAGACTAACGAAAAAAACCACGATGATCATTTTCGTGCTAAAACAAACACCTACCTATTGTTGCATCCAAACAGTGCATCAACACAATCAAAACAAACAATAAAATTTACATTTATATTTAAATGTCAATTTCTGAGCTTCTTCTTCCGCCGAAATACTTTGGCTAAACTTAAATTATACTTAAATGTCAATGACTGGCTTTTCCTTATCTTCCTATCAATTAATTACTCTTGATAGTACCAACTCAATTGACTGATATAATGAATTTTTTTTAGAAAATTTAGAATTCAATCATTTAAGGTGGTAGTGTCGCCAAAGCAGTTTTGCTCATTGGTTGCATAGCTTTTTACTTTGAAACAGTACGTGCACAGAGAAACTAGTAAAATGCTATATGGTGTAAAATAATTACTGCCAGACACTATGTAGACTACCAATATGTACCAATATTTTGAACCAGTCACCATTTGTAAGCCAGACATCAAACAACAGAGACATAAAAGTTCAAAAAATCAGGCCAGATATCAGATTGGCCAGCTTGTGAAGTATATACATATAATGTTTTGACGCACATTTTTTTGCCACAAATAAGAAAAATATAAATTGAATATAAATGTTTTTCTTTTGATTTTAAAATAAGCGTATAAATTTTTCATAATTTATCATTATTGCTGTAAGTACTTCACAGTTTACGCACAGTTTCACCGTTCAAACAGGTATTACTCCGCAACCACTCGAGCATTTTGCACTAAATTTTGTGTGCATAAACTGGAGCATAATATGTGCTTTTAGTCTGTAAAAAATTTAAACAAAAAGTTTTATAATTACGACGAAATTATTGAACGTAGGTTAGGTTTTTAAAACGTCATTTTTCCGACTTTGCGACTTCACTGCCAACTGTATGCTGCATCAATTTTGCTGAAACTTGGCGAAAATATTTGCTTTAACACATATTTTTAGGATATATGAAGAACAGTGCCTTGTCTTTCAGTGAAAAAGTTTTACAGTCACGCAAAATCGACTGCTTTAGCGACACTACCCCCTTAATCAAGATTCAGTTTGTAGTTTAATAAAAGATGTAGTTTAAACAAAATCAGTTTCTAAACTGTGCACATGTGCGCTCACTGAACACTAAACCCATAAACAATAGAAAGTTTTATTTGGCTAAAAAATACATTGTGCGCCGGTAAAATGTGTGTAGCAAAGAACGATTCTGACATAATTTGTTTCCCAAATTCTGCCTCTAGATGGTCTAAACGAGCACATGTCCCCATTTTCAGATCTATTTTGGCAGATGTAAAATACCACCACAAAAAATATCTTTTGAAATTTATCGAAACTGATCTTTGTGAAATCATATATTTCAGAAATAGACTGGTATAACAGTACCAAAGCTTAATCAATATTCAAACCAATAGGTTCTGCCAGCACTATCTGAAAATCCTGTAAGTTGTTTTTCCAACCAAACTTCAACGTCTTGATTCAGTTGACTGTACTAAAAATATAAATGCACATCTGGCAAAATGTTAAAAGCTAAAATGAAAAGTATAATGCTTTAAATGTACAAGACTTTCTTTGTCTTTTTATTGTTCAGCTCGAACGATCCTGAAAGAAGCTCATCGTCCTTCTTTTGCTTGGAAAAGTGTACGGTGGCTTTGCGATCGCATTTACAAAACTCATTATCAAAGTTTTCAGCTCTATATATGGCTTTTGAGCAAGTGTAGCAGTGACAACCGTAAAGTAAAAACAAAATTTTACCCGGCCCGGATTCCGTAATACCAAGAACTTAACTTTAATTGTTTCGTAAATAATAATGAGAAAAAAAGTCTAAAACTTCCACGTGTGGCAAGAAACCCCTAAAACTTGAAAATTTATCAGAACACTTCAATTAAGATTTGTCGATTTTGAGCTAGCTGCTTTCAAATGTATCAATTGATTGTCAAATCCCGAATCTATAAAAAAAAGTATTTCAAATCAAGCTATTGCTAAAATAAAAGAGACATGAAAAAATATACGAAGTTTTAACAAATTTGATATAAATGTTGTGAGAAACTGACACAATGTTTTTGCTTATTTTTTTAACACGAACTGAAACCCTACTTTATTCATGTAAAAACTGCCACAATTTGTAAGTCAATTGTTTGGAAATAGCTTAGGAACAAAACTATAAGGACAAGAATGTGGACAAGAATAAAGCAGTTTATTCAAAACATAGCCTAATGAGTTTCTCGAAAGGGTTTAGGTTTCAGTCTCAAAAATATCTCAAGGCCTATTCACACGAGGGCGCATGAGCGGGCGCATTACATGGCGCACGCCATAGCGCATGAGCGGGCGCATGAGCGGGCGCATGAGCGGGCGCATGAGCGGGCGCATGAGAGGGCGCATGAGCGGGCGCACACGCACACTTGCCTACTGCATTGTGTGAAATAATGCAGCAGGCTGTGTGAAAACAGAATGCACCCGCTCACACAATGCAGACAAACACAATGCACACAATGCACACAATGCAGTAGGCAAGTGTGCGTATGCGCCCGCTCATGCGCCCGCTCGTGCGCCCTCTCATGCGCCATGGCGTACGCCATGGCGTACGCCATGCAGCAAAATGAGCCCTGTGTGAATAGGCCTTCAGAGTTGAAAATGACAACTGCTATTGACCTTACAGTTTATAATATTTTCGGTAAACATACACTGACAGTATCAGACAGCCAGCATTCAGTGCAACAAATCAGTGTTTTAGCAGGTATTCTATGACTATAGCTAAAATTAGTTTTAATTGCCATACAAAAACAAAATGAACTTGGGCTATACATAAGCTAACCAGAACTAATTCTAAATCTAAACCTAAATCAATATATAAACCATAATCTGAAGGTGATATACAATGAAGTGAAGCAGCCAGAGTGTGGGATTGTGCAGTGTGTGTATAGTAAAGATAGCAATCGGGTTTGGTCGGGTTGAGATTTGCATACACGGAGAACATTTAAACGGAGAACTTAAACGCGGGGTTTCTAAAAACGGAGAACTTAAACGCGGGGTTTCTAAAAACGGAGAACTTAAACGGAGAACATTGTTTTAAAAAAATTGGGCCATGATGACGACCGTTAAGCTTGATGATGTCGAAATACACTGCCTTACTAAATACACTAAATACGCAAAAAAAATACACATTCGCTGCCTAAACTTCCCACCATAGCTGCTGATGTCACATGCTAAAGCCAGCGCAATTTTGGATCATGAAGTGGAGATCACTCGCACAGGTGAATTTAGGGGAATTCTTTAAGTGGGTCATCACAAAAATGGCTTAGGCTTAGGCTTCAAAAAACTTGCTAGCTTGGGCATCGGCATGCAAATCATTTCAGGCCTTGGAATGCAACCCATTTCAGGATTCGGCATGCAACCTTGTTGAGGCCTCCGCATGCAACCCTGTTGAGGCATCGGCATGCAACCCATTTCAAGCCTCGGCATGCAACCCTGTTGAGACCTCGGCATGCAACCCTGTTAAGGCCTCGGCATGCTACCCATGTCAGCCTTAGGTATGCAACCCACTTCAGGCTTTTAAGGCCTAACCTTAGGCTTAGGCTTAGGCTTAGGCTTAGGGCCTCAAAAAAACTTGCCAGCTTGGGCATCGGCATGCAACCCATTTCAGGCCTCGGCATGCAACCCTGTTGAGGCCTCGACATGCAACCCTGTTAAGGCCTCGGCATGCTACCCATGTCAGCCTTAGGTATGCGACCCACTTCAGGCTTTTAAGGCCTAACCTTAGGCTTAGGCTTAGGCTTAGGCTTAGGGCCTCAAAAAAACTTGCCAGCTTTGGCATCGGCATGCAACCCATTTCAGGCCTCGGCATGCAACCCTGTTAAGACCTCGGCATGCAACACTGTTAAGGCCTCAGCATGCAACCCATGTCACGCTTAGGTATGCAACCCCTTCAGGCTTTTAAGGCCTAACCTTAGGTTTAGGCTTATGTTTAGGCTTAGACTTAGGCTTAGGCTTAGGGCATCAAAAAAACTTGCCAGCTTGGGCATCTGCATGCAAATCATTTCAGGTCTGAGCTTAGGCTTAGGCTTAGGCTTAGGGCCTCAAAAAAACTTGCCAGCTTGGGCATCTGCATGCAAATCATTTCAGGTCTGAGCATGCAACCCATTTCAGGCCTCGGCATGCAATTCATTTTAAGCCTCGGCATGCAACCCTGTTGAGGCCTAGGCATGCAACCCTGTTGAGGTCTCGGCATGCAATTCATTTCAGGCCTCGGCATGCAACCCTGTTGAGGCCTAGGCATGCAACCCTGTTGAGGTCTCGGCATGCAACCCATTTCAGGCCTCGGCATGCAACCCTGTTGAGGCTTTTAAGGCCTAACTTTAAGCTTAGGCTTAGGGCATCAAAAAACTTGCCAGCTTGCCAGCCATCGGCATGCAAACCATTCTGGAGGATCATCATCTATTTGGAGGGTTGTATAGATACATTGCAGAACTTCTAGATACTTTTTAATTTAAGATGGATAACTTCCCAATTTTAATTCAAGATGGATATGTTCTATACCACTTTTTTCAATTCCGGCGTATAAAACTTGGAACGAAACATTGATCGAGACAACTGTTATCAGCCCACCTCCTCTACAATTCTCAGGTCTGTTATCTGATGAAGTTGTAGCCCATAAAGTTTGCACGACGTAATATGCCATCAGTGAACTAATTTTCTTGTATCGCGACTATTTGCACCCAGTTATTCTTCAAAAATCTTCTCGGTTCGTCGCCTTTTCAAGCAATCCATTAGCGTTGCATTGGGCGATTTTAAATTTTACAATGATGTAAGGGATCTGCGTGTTCGTGACTAAAACTATAAAAGTAATGGATTGTCGGATTTCGTTGGGGCGGCTAAGACGTTTGTGGAATATTGAATAAACTAAGGAAGGTTATTTAATAGGGTGAAGAGGATCCTTAAGTCATCGTAATGCGTTTTCTCATTACAGTTTGACGAAAAAATGAAATAAAATTTTTGTGTTTTTTTTCTTAATGAAATGGTTGGTTATCATTCAGTTAATTGGCTGCTGTTGTCGACCTTCGGCTCATTGTTATACCTGCCTAGAGATGAAAGGGTCTCGGCATATGTAAAAAAATAGGCGCTTGTTAGGAAGATGATGCTAACATGTAGCATTTGTATAATTCTGAGTTCTGAGTGTTTTTTTACGGTCAACTAGTGTGGATAGCAATATAGCTGCATAACATTAAAGCGTTGAAATACACAAAGGAGAATAAACAGCGCAACAGCAACATTGTTAGAGCTACATTAAAATTAACAAGTACGTCTGCCGAGTAGCCAGTTTTGGTATCAGACTCACTTTTGTAAAGTTGAGGCTTAAATACTCAAACTATGTATGAATTCCAAAGTAATATCCAATAGTTTACTGTTCCAATGGAACAGGTAGACGCGGCGTTTCTTAAAGCAATCTCCAATCTGCTTTTATCAACGTGACAGTATTGCATCCGATGGTACGTAACGTAATGAGTATGTATTTTCAGCCAAGTTTTCTAAATAGACATCAAACCAATAGCTCCAAAACTTTCGCAAAAATTTTGCATCAAACTCAATCGCATTTTGATCACTAATACAAAAACAGCCGTGTATTGGGATTTCACTATGCATTAAAAACTTGGTTTCTGTTTGAAATAGCTCGTTGCATACTGTTTAAAAAAAATAGTCCCAAAAAAACCGTCTGAATCATCACCCAGTCATAAGAAGCTGTTTAAAAGTAGCAAAAAGAATAGCGCAAAATGAATTAGCCGAGCACTGTTGACCATAATATTTTCCACGAAAACAAAAGCTTCCCTGATGAATAGAACCACGTGCAATCAATCTCAAAATTTCTTTCTGAACAATACCAAAGTCAGTCATTTTTGCTCAATTTTTTCTGAAATTAGTCGAGTCTTTCTATGTGTCTTCCTAATCTTTCAATTTTTTTCAAACCTCGTAATTTAGTCTTTCTATTTCGTGTCTTTCAATATTTATTCAACTTTCGTCAGTGATTTAGTCTTTCTATATTCTAGGTCTTTCGATTTTCGGTCAACTTGTGCAATAAAGTTCCAATATTTATGCGTATCGTAATGTAAAAAAAGTAACAAAGTAATGTAATGCGCATACAAAAGTAACTATGAAAGCCAGACTGCTCGTCAACATCCAAGCGTGACTGTCTGCACCCTGAATGTGTATGACAGTAATGATCGATAATAATGATCAATAATGCAGCAGCAGTGACCAAAACCGGTTTTTCTTGCTGCAGTAATAATTTGCACACGCTGCTGTGGTGTGTGCATACGTAGCAAGCAACGATAAGGCAGGACCTGACATTTTCCTGTGTTACAGGCACTGCCTTAACGTTGTGTATACGCGGCGGCCTCGGCCGCCGCGTAAAAAGCAAAAGAGGCTGTTTTGATGTTCAATATTTATATGTATTGATAGGAGAGCAAACACGTACTACAATGCAACGAAAATTACTGCTCAGGCATTTTCGAGATAGTTTTTAGGCAAAAAGAGAGCTTATAAGCCTAGTTATATAACAGTTAGTAGCATGTGTTTTGGCACAATACTGTAATACACATTTATCTAGTTTTGTGCCGATTTTCAAATATTACGCAGC
>JASANF010016048.1:0-44031 GCA_030248245.1 Trissonchulus sp. WLG1_4
TGTTGAAGAACTAACTCTATTCTAACGTTAATTCAAACAATAACTGACCGCGTAGGGGCTTTTGGTGATGGCTACTTTCCAGTGGGGTCGAGAATGTGAACAAAAAGAAACAATGGGCGAAAAATTATTATTACACACAAAATTCGCCAGACATTCCACAGTGGGTGAGCCACTCGCCAGTTTGACCAGACACCCAGCCAGGCCGTATTCACTAGTTTCAACAATTTAATACTGGTGATACGCTAAACAAGTGAATTTATTAACAGGTACAAGGTAGGTTTGTTGTTTCAATTATCTCGTTTAATCAATTAAAAATGAATCAACCTCAAGTCTTAAACTTTATGTAAATTTGTTGAACGAGCCTTGCACCAGGTAACAAATTGTTTCTTGTCTTTTGTCAATCAAATTGTCAGACTTTATAAATCGGAATGTTACCCAGTCAGTCCACATTTAATTTCACAATATATTATTTACATTCTAGTTTAATGCTGCTGTAAGGCCGTGTAGTTAAGGGGCACTTACTAATTGCTCAAGCCTAAACCGAGGTGGGCTTATAAGAAGAGTCCTCTCTCCCGGTTACCTAACCGCGCGGCAGGCGGAGCTTCCAGGTTCTAGAGGCGGGGTTTTCCGAACGGGCCGGGGTTATCGACATCGTCGGGTATCGTGGCTTAACTAGAGGAATAGCGCAGTAGGCGCTTGCGCAGTAGGCCACGGACAACGGAACGCACGCGCACGCTAAGGCGCTACCTGACACTAAGCCTAACCTGAAACACTGTAGAAGACCGAGAGTAACACAAAGTCCATGGAATTTAAAGTATTTAGAGAAGAAACACAGAGTTCGGGCTGGTGGGTCAATTGTGGCATGATATAGAGAAAATAAATGAGTAAAAACTAACGCATACAAAACTGACCGACCGAACTTCACCAAAACCAAACACCAGACTGACTCCATTACAAGCCAAGTAGTAGCAAGATTGTTACATGACAGAGATAAAATACACTGAGTGGCTGCTCACAAGTGAAGTAAGTTAGTGAATGAAGGTAACAGGGAAGCTGCCGGTGAAGCCTTACACTGCTGTAAAATCTATACTGGATACCTTGTGGCTATCAGGAAGACATACTTTGTTAGACATACTTCACACTGCCATAAACAATTATACATTCTACACTCCTTAACTTCGTCTCAGTAACTCACAATTATAGTATGGTTCATAGCTAGTTCAATAAACAGGCTAACTTCTCGCTGGTCACACTCTACAGCCATCAGCAGTCTTGGATAAATTGGGTTTCTATAAGCTGGCGTTCCTTCACGTCGTCGCAGCAGCAAACTGACTTCTTCTTTCGTCTCGACAAAGATCGATCATATCAGCAGAAAATTTCCTTAGCTCCTTGTACAATTGCTTGTATTCATTCTATAAAATATGTATAAACTAACTTTTAAGCTGACTTTACTGCGTTTTGATAATTATTTTCCGTTAAATAATTATTTCCGTCACTGCGAATTGTAAACTACATTTGGCGTAGTTTTCATCAGTTTGAAACACATTTTAACACGAACTTTATTCGTATAGTGCCTTCAAATCCAGTCATATTGATCAAGTATATTATTTTTATGAAAAAACAAAAACCCGTGAAAACTACTTTAGCTATATTATCGGCAAATGAGCCAAAAAAAGCACATACTGAGCTTTCTTTCTCCTCAGCTGCACATATTTCAACTTCAGTTGTTAATTTGAAGGCTTGAAACAACGGACAGCCAGCGGACAATAGCAAATAGGCCGGACTACAAAACGCTCTGTATGCATCCACTCTAGCAATAGACTGAGATAAGTTTTCTCCGTGGCGGCGATCTACTGTGCAGTTAGGACAGGCGCCTAAAATTTAAAGAAAACAAGCATGCAATGTAATTTTTTCAGTGTGCCATGGTCTTCGAATAGATGGATGTTTAAATAATAAGCACTTCACGATTTTCTTCCGCTACTCAGCATGTCGTTGAAGTTTCAAAAAAAGCCAAATCTGCCTGCGCCTGCTGTTCACCCGTCCAGACCCATCTCCGAAAAATTTTTTAGCTAAAGGCTGACAATAAAATGAACCTTAAGGTCTACTGAGTGCGATTTAATTTATAGAATGGCAAAAAATATCCAGTTTGTTATTATTCATAAATTGAACCTTTGTTACCAAAAAAGTACAAGGCTTCGCTCTAATTAACGAAGTTCGTTTAAAAATACGAAGGTTTGTGCGTAACTAAGCTGAACTAAACTTGGGATAAACTTTGTAATCGTTTCTTGTGCTGAAGCTTTGTTTTTTTAGCGGAGCTTGTTTTTTAAGGAAGAAGCTTCGTCGTTTAAGCCCGGTTTATACTTCGTGTTTTGTGTTTTGTGTTTTAGTGTTTTGTGCTTTGTGTTTTCACCCAGTATTTTGTGCTTTTCTGTTCATGTCCGAAAGTTGTGTTTTTGCGTGTGCTTTTGTGTTTTGAGTTTTGTGCTTTTGATTTTGTGTTTTCAGACATAAAAATTTTGTGTTTTTGGAATCATGTTGAACATAATTTGTGTTTTGTGCTTTTTAGAGTGCTTTTGTGTTTTTGTGCTTTTGTGCTCGGCACTATCCAGTTTATACTCAAAAGCACACGTCACATGTTCTTATCCTGCAATAACTGTCAAGTATAATCCAATGAGCCCTTTACTTCAAGAACCTTTGTTTGTACATTGTTTTATTTAATTTTATTGATTAATTAGTCTGACGTCATATTTTTTTAATTTTTATTAAAAAGTTTGTTTATTAATTATGTATTTAAAAATATTGCACTATAAAAATTCGAAAAAAACTATAGTTAAAACCCAAACAAGTTAAAAGTTTTCGTGAATTTACAACGAAGACTTTGCTAAGAAGTAAGAACAAGAGCCAATTTTGATTGGCTAAACACAAAAACACATTTGAAAAGATGAACATTGCCCATGTTTCGAAAACACATCCAAAGCACACCGAAGACACAAAAGGACAAATCAAAAACACAAAACACAAAAGACAAAGTATGAACCGGAAAACACAAAAGACAAAAGCACAAAACACGAAAACACAAAAACACGAAGTATAAACTGCAAAAACACAAAAGCACAAGTCAAAAACACAAAACACAAAAGCACAAAGTATGGACCGGAGAACACAAAACACGAAAACACAAAACACAAAACACGAAGTATGAACCGAGAAAGCACAAAACACAAAGCACAAAAACACGAAAACACTAAAACACAAAACACTAAGTATGAACCGGGCTTTAGGTATGTGTAGCAATGTTCGTTACCAATAAAAAATGTAAACCTTTTGCCATGAACTTTATGTAAAACTGGACCTTTTTATTCCCAAAGGATTCTATGCAATACCACATGAAGTTCTATGACGCTGCCTAGCGACAGATACTCTGGGCTTTAAAAGGTCGTCATTAAAGCCATTACCTAAAGATCAGAGCCCCCACTCCTATGTAGATGAGCTTGTATGAATATTTGTTTCAGTGTTTTCCTAATTTTGACTACGTTCAAGTTCAAATCAAAGTTTAAATTAAAATTTACATTAAACGGTAATATTTGAAACTAAATTTGAACTCACAGTCAGCACGATGTGGTAACTCAATAACATGACCTCGTTGAACAAGAAGTCGTACGATCAGAAAGTGATTTTCTTTCCCGGCCAAAATTATTGGAGTCATATCCTTTGAAAAATCAACCGATTCGGGATAGCCTTGTTGTTCATTTCCGCCGGTTTTTCTGTAAACAGGGTGAAGAACATTATAGCGACAATTTCCTCCTATATGGTCGAAAAGCGACTAAACTATTGCGTTTTTACACTCTACTAAGACCGAAACTCTAACACAGTTTTGTGGAAAGTTTATGCACATTCGTTTGACTATTACACTAATGCCTGGTAGGTATGTAAATAACTTACTGAATATGATTTAGAATCAATTTTGTGATATGAACATTTCCAATTTTGACAGCATGCAAAAGACAGTCACGGCACTTGATGCCTGTACAAGACAGTAAAAAGGCTACAACGTCCTCTGCTTTGTTTTGAATGGCCAAATGCAATGCGCTCATGCCGTCATGCCGCAAAGCATTGACGTCGAGTTGTGGCCTGCTCTGAAAGTGAAACCTGCGAAGCATTAACTATTAACTAGCTAGTAGCTAGCTACCGCTGCGCACGGTTACGAAGTCACTATCCGTGTTCACACTTTAGTACTTTAGTATTACGGTTGATTACTTTCGTAGGTCACTAACTGCATGTGCATGCTAATTATCCGAAGATGCCAACCATTCATGGTCTGGATCTGGAGACACCTATCTACCTACCATTTGAGCTGTTGTCTGTTGTGACAATGCGAAGCTACTAGGCTAATGCCTTCATGTACTCAACAGTCAACTTGCCTGTTATGCTTTAAGCAGTTACTGAACAGAAAACTCACTGAATAAAAGAATATAACTCTCATAGCCTACGCACACATTATATGCAGTGAACACGCGGCAACTAACTTTCGACCGGTTGCAGTATAATAATTAGCAAAAATTCAGCAGCCCTGGCCCCTGACGATCATTTTCTAACGGTTACACAAATTTAGAAACCAGATAGTTTACCCGATTTAGTGTTTGTGACTGGCCGGCATTTTCGGCCGGCCGGCCTGTTAAAACCAGCAGCCGGCCAGCCAGATTCGAGCGACTGACAAAATAATTAGGCCGGCGTCCGGCATGACATCCAGCAGGCTAATTTATGCGGCTAATTTATAAATGACACTGTGAATTATCATCAATTGGTTTTTATGAAATTTTAATGATTTTTACGCATCATTTCAGCAGCGTGTTATTTCCGCAATTGTTCAAATGAAAAAAATTACCAGGAGATATGAACCGACCATAAAACCTGTACGCTTATCAGTCTTCAAATGAATACTACATGCTTTCATCATATATCATAAGCTGTCATCCGAAGCATAGCAGAAAATACACTAACCTGAACAAAGGTTTTTAATGTCTCCACTTTACCAGCTTTTACCAATTCAAATAACTTTTTGCTGGATGCATCCAACTGTTCAATTTTAAAGTGTTTCGTCGGTGCAGCCATTGTCTTGTACTTTTCAGGAAAAATATTCTTCACGAAAGACTACTTGTGTGTCGGATGATCGTAACTAGCGCAGTAGATTACAACGCATGTGTATACAACACCATGATTACGAAAAGCGACTAAAATAAGTTCATGACATAAACAGTTTTATTGCATCAGTGAACAGTTTGCGTAACGTATACGTCTTTTATTTGAAATTATGAGTGTAAGTTAAGGTGTATGCTACGAAATTGCTAGCTATGGATAGGCTTCCACCGCGCGCTTGTGTTGAGTAGCTGACGAACGTCGAAAGAAACAGTTGACAAATTCCACCTGCAAACTCCAAAAAATCTCCAAATATTTAATATAATAATATTGGTTGTTCGCTTTTTTGTTGTCATTTTTCTGGTGCTCAAAAATTTGAAGCCAAAAGTGAATAAGTAAGTTCATTTCGCCTATTTTATAATTGAAAACTATATACATTTTTTTTGGCCAGATGACACAAGATATGTAGCAAATAAAGCCGAAAAATATATTGTGTTAATATATGCTCATAAATTTTCAGACTCATCTTTTTGACTGAAAGACTGACCAGAGATTTTTGGTAAAATTTGAATTTTTTGGAAAAGTTAAAAATTTCTTTGCTTGCAGACAGCCAGTGGCGTATTTAGGGGGGGGGCTGGGTGGGCTGCAGCCCCCCCCCCTTAGCGATTTTATCCCCCCCCCCCTTAGAGGGTCGCAGCCCCCCCCCCTTTCCGAAACTTCAAAAGCTGACAAAAGTGTTTCTGATACCTCCACAATTGACAAATTCTACCTTCAAAATTTAAAAAATCTCCAAGTTTTTCCATTCTGTTGATGTTTTTTCGGCTTAGATACCTTTTTTCTTTGTGCATGCCTATATATATGCCAGGTCTATTATCATATTCTGTGCTAATTGATTAATGTCTCACATGTTTGTATAGTTAGATAGGGTAAAAAATACAAAATTAAATACAAAGTATACTATTTTTTGCTTTGCTGCATACATGTTTGTATTTTTTTGTTTGTATTTTTTTGCATACATATTTTTTACGATTTTTTCACTTTTTGTTAATTTTAATTTTTGAAGCATTATTACACCAATCTGCAGTGGCGTAGCCAAAAAAAATTTCGGGGAGGGGGGATGAGTTTTCTTTGTTTTAAAACGTTAAAAATGCATTTAATTGCTATTTTAACGCAAAAAACGACACATATTAGCAATTTTCGGCCAATTTATAGTTCTGTATAATAAAATTAGCCACAGTCGACCATTTGGAACTTTGAATAATGATCTGCTAACGGCAAGTGTAGCCGCGTCTCGTGTGTCAATTTTCAACCCTAAAATTGCAACACACATCAGAAACGGTCGTTCTTGACGACGGATCAGAAAAAGCCACCTGGCAAAAGCATGTTGCAACGATAAATCATCGCAAAACCCCAATTTTTGAACGCAGCCATTAAATAGCCTACGCTGGCCCATAGCACAAAAAGATTCACTCCAACTCTTTAGTTTGCTAATTGCTAAATGCTAGCTGTAGATCCACTACATTTCTTTATTTCATGGAAAAAGTGCAATTTTCAATGCAATTTCGATGGTTAAAATCTCAAAAAAGCTTCAACTTCTGGGGGCTGCCGCCCCCAGACCCCCGCAAAGTTAAGTGCTTGCTGCAGATTCACTATTGTAGTTTATCGATGGTTACAATAACAAGCTCAAAAAAGGTCCGAGGGTGGCTCACAGTTGCTCCGCACCCCCCCCCCCCCGGTCGCAGCCCCCCCCTTTGCGAAATCCTGGATACGCCACTGCAGACAGCCAAAAATGAAACCATATAGGCACATAGGGGAGGTAGGGGTGTATCCACCCCCCGTGAGGGGTGTCGGCACCCCCCCTCGACCCCCCACTCCCCCTCTGATCTCTGATGGCCGAAAAATTGCCCCAAAAATGGGGTTAAATGCAGTTGGGGGGGGAAAAATAGTGGACCTATTTTTTTGAGTAGAGCACCTTGGGGGAAGCATTTTTGCTTCAAGAACCCCTATTTCATTTTTTGGATTTTCTGAGATATGACCCCCCGAAATCTGAACCCTCAGTGAGGGACGTTTTACAATTTTTTCCGAAGCCCTTGATTTTTGCGTTCTAATCGTGGCTAAATGGTGTCAGATTATTGTTTACAATTTTTTAGAATCAAAACAAAGGCTCTTTGACCGGGTTCCAGCCGAAAAATTGGCCGAATTCGCCAGAAACGTCCAATTTTTGACCAAATTCAAACTTGGCCTTAATTTAGGCTTGGGCTTAGGCTTAGGCTTAGGGCTTAGGCTTAGTATGGGGCTTAGGCTTAGGCTTAGTATCAGGCTTAGGCTTAGGCTTAGGTTCAGGCTTAGGCTTAGGCTCAGGCTTAGGCAATAAAAAATCGAAATTTTCAGATAAAATCCTGCCAGCTTAGCCTAGAGAATCCTGCCAACTAAACCTAGACGACCCCGACGGCCAAAAAAATACCTCGAAAATGAGTTGAAAATTGTAAAATTCTGAAAAATTTTCGGCTGTCGCCGAAAAATGACCAAAAGTAGGGACCACCCCCCCCCTTCCGCCAGGCGTCGGGGTCGGCACCCCCTTCTCCGATAGTCCGATTCTGCCCTTGCATCGCTGAAACTTATAAAAACGTGTTTGTACGCTAAAAAAGATGTGTTTGAATTTCCCTGGGCTGGGCCTGGGGTTGTTTTTGAGTTTTTGATTACCTTTTTTTCAGCACCAAAAAGGGGGGCTTGTTCCGATGGGTCAAATCTGAAGGGGGGGGGTGCGCTTGTCATTAAATCTCAGATCTGGGAAGGCAGTCCTATCCCCTGTACCCATCTGTGAAACTGAATTACCAATAATTGTCTGGTTCTGAAGAATTTGGTCAATGTTGGAAATGGCGGAATGAAGCAATGGCGCCAAGGTGTCTTTGTTTTGATTCCAAAAAACTGTAACCCCTTACTCTAATTGAACGGCAAAACTTCTCTCACTGACGGGACGGCTCAGTTTTTGATTTGGGTCATCTCAAAAATTGCTTCCCCCAAGGTGCTCTATTTTTAAATTTCCATCTCTCCAACTGCATTAACCCAATAATTTTGTACACTTTTTCAAAGATTTAAAGGTATATAATCGCTGATTTTGTTCTGTTGCAGATGGAAGATAATGTTTACAATTTTCCCTACACCCCGTACGACATTCAGCTTGCGTTTATGCAACAATTGTCCGAAGTTCTCGAAGAGTCCAAGATTGGTATTTTCGAAAGTCCAACAGGAACTGGAAAAAGTTTGAGTCTGATTTGCGGAACTTTAACTTGGCTGCTTAAGCATAGAAAAAGGCAAAAACTGCGCTTGGCCGCGCTCAGCCGATCTTACAAGGAATTGGAACAGGATGGTGATTCTGACTGGTTAGGAGATGGTTGGTGTATTTTCGCTTGTTTATACCCCACTCGTTTAGTCGTGTCATGCACCCTCTTAGGCTGAGCCTGTTCAATATATATATATATATATATATATATATATATATATATATATATATATATATATATATATATATATATATATATATATATATATATATATTTTAAAGGATTAGATTTTAATTTTTGTTTTATCTTCATTTCCCAAATTCATTGTTCGGGGGTACAAAAATTTTAGGCACGATTAGTTGAAAATGGCAATATTTTGAAAATTTTACAAAATTTTGCTAAATGTTAATGTATTTTCGTTCGATCAACGGTGGAGGGATCACAAAATTTGGTCAGAGAGTCCCTCCAAAAATGATGACCCCCTTACGCGTATAAGTCTTTCCAAAAAAAATTGAACGTTGGTCAATGAGAGAAAACACATAGCGCGATGTTAACAGCGAATCTTTGTCGTTTTATGGTTGAACTTAGTTTGTTCTTTTTATAATGAAATCTAAATGTTTAATTTTGTTTTTCGTTTTTTTATTTCAGGCTACGAAAAACTGCAAAAATTTCGTCAGGAAAAAGATGAAGCCAGCCGTTGCGTTGATGCCATAGAAGAGCACGAGAAAAGGTTGCGAGAAATTAAAGAACGCGTCAGATTTGGAGAAGTCAAGTTAATTGTCAATAAAGTACGATTTAATCATGACATAACCCTTGGTTTACTATTCAGGATCTAACGAGCGGACTATATATAAACTTGATGAAGTTATTATATTATGAGCTCCATTTTTCCTTTGTGTTTTTCCGTGTTTTTCTTTGAAACTTGTACGACAACTGTTTTGATTTGACCGGTTGATATTAAATACTATAGCTCTAAGTGTCAAACCCTTCCCATTTCAGAAGGAAAAAGGGCAGGCGCGATAGCCCCTGAAACTTGAACAGAAGCTTTGGAACTAAGTAGTGTATAATTATATAATAAACTTATTAAACTACTTATAAACTAAATAAATTTATTAGATCAAATTGGTTATAATTTAGTGTGTGCATTTGCTTATAAGTCACAAGATGGTAAATTTCATTCAAGCAAATCAGTTAAGCATGACCTCGAACTGAGATAGCCACGAATTCTGAGTTTTATTTATTTTTCCGGGCGCCGTAACTCAAGAAAGTGATTTTTTCTCCATGTTTTAGGCAAAGGAGAAGTCTGCGAAACGGCCAGCTTCGTTATTGGATAGCTTAGACGATGAAACCACAGTCCTTGAAATTGAAAGTGAAGAAGATGCCTTTGTTCTAGCCGACTATAGTAGTGACTCGGAACTAGAGTCCAGTCGCAAACCACAATTTAACTCAGAAGGTAAGTTTTTTCAAAGTTTAAAGCAGTTTTTTAGGTTTAGGTTTTTAGGTTTTTATGTTCTGTGGACCTATGAATTAAAACCTGTTGTGGCTTAAAGCTTTTGACCAGGAGAGAAATTTCTGAAAACGCAATACTAACAGTTGGTGCGAATTTTAGGAAAATTTCAAGAGCAGGTCGACAAAGTATATTTTGGCACATTTTTGGCCAAAACGGCTATAAATTTTGCTAGACTTCGTCGAAGTGACGCACGGGGCCACCTTGTGCGAAATTTAAGAAAATGGCAGCGCGAAATTTAAGGATAGTTTTTTGACGCAAAATCGCTTAGTGTTTATGATTTTTTGTATTTACAAAATATGATTTTATACTTTTTGTTTTAGAGCCGTCCGATCGAACTAGAATATTCTATTGCTCCAGGACTTATTCCCAGTTGACGCAGTTGATTCACGAAATTCACAAAACAATTTTCAAAGACTCTATTTCAGCCGTAACTTTGTCGTCACGACAAGTCGCTTGTATTAACCCGGTGGTGAAAAAACTGAGCTCTTTAAGTTTGATCAACGATCGTTGTTTGAAAATGCAGTCTAGTGGTAAAACGACAAAAGTTTCGGCTGATCAAGAAGCTGGAAAAAAGCAGAAGAAAGGGAAAAATTCGAAATGCGAATTTTTTGGAGTTCAGAAATCCACCAATTTGGCTGAAGAAGCATTGGCAAAAAATTTCGATATCGAAGATTTGGTCTCAAAAGGTTAGATTGAAAGCTACTGGAATTATGCGAATGAATTTTATATAGATATACCTGTTTTTTCTATGCGTTTTTTGTGTGATTTATCAAGCTGTACTTGTTATAGTTGTAGTAGCACAATGCTAAATGTAAATAAAATAACCACTTCCTTTTTTGGTTTTTTTGATGTGAGCTTATCGCTTTTGCCCGAGTATTCGGGACCTATTCCCCAGGGCAGAGACCTTCGGGTTTTTTTGGAGTGACCCCCCATCCCCCCCATGTATGGATGTAGGTAATTTCGATTCACCATGTTTGGTATCTTTCGCAGACTTGCAAAGTGTGCTTTAGTTTTCAAAACTTTTTTAGTTGCGAAAATTTTTCGTTCCGAACCCGCATTTGGTTTTAATCGACCCTGAATACCAAAAAAACTGGGCTAGCCCACCAAAACAAACCCACAAACACCAATATATAGCACACACATCCCTCGCTCGATAACAATTTATATTATTTTAAACCCCCCATCACCCACCTATTTCTTTCTAAACACCCTTATCATTTAAACTTTATTTTTTTTCTTAAACTTTTTTATCTATAAGAAATAATAAATTTTATTATATCAACACTTTCATTATTTATTATTTAATAAAGAAAACGATAGACTAACATGACAAGTATATTATCTAACCCTATCTCCTTTTTTCCCATTAAAAACACTATTTCTATTTTTTAACGTTTTTAAATAAACACAAAAAAAATCAAAATATAAAAAATTATTATCTTACACTTCAAAACTCTAAATTTTAATTTATATTAATAATAAATATTATACATACTTTTGTGTTTTGTAGGCAAAGAAACAAGTTCCTGTCCGTTTTACGC
Source organism: Trissonchulus sp. WLG1_4 (assembly GCA_030248245.1). NCBI lineage: Eukaryota > Metazoa > Nematoda > Enoplea > Enoplida > Ironidae > Trissonchulus > Trissonchulus sp. WLG1_4. Next base: position 11,472 of record JASANF010016048.1, read on the forward strand.
AGCCCGTTTCGCCACACGAGACGCGGACGTCATTCTCCTGCCCTATCAGTCTCTGTTGCACGAAGCGACGCGAAAAGCATCTGGCATTCCAAGCTTGAAAGATTCCGTTGTGATCGTCGACGAAGCTCACAATTTGATGGATACTTTGGCCGCTATTCATAGGTTCGAACTATTTTATGCGTAGCGTAACATGATAATGTTAGTATTGATTTTGAAGTGAAGAAATCGAAAATTATTAGGACAGTTCATAATAATATGCTACAGCTAAATTTACATAATAAGAAGAGTATGACAGCAGGGTTTTTTTTTGAAAATGGAAGGTGTGTCCAAGTTGTGTCCGGCGAAAAAAATTTGTGTCCCGTAAGCGTCGAGTGTGTCTGGGTGTCAGTTCGGCCGTTCGAGTCAAGCAGGTTTTTAATTAATTTTGCGTGCATAATATTGTGCAAAATTTTATATTTTTGTGCAAACTAAATGCGTTTTCTTTGCCTATGTAAAAGCAAATATATGTGTTTTTATACCTATAGAGATACGTAGATTTTTTCGATCGGGTAATAAAAACCGCAGAGGGGTCTCTTGTGTGATAATTCAGTGGGAAAAAATTTACGTGGGGTATGAATTCCCCCCTACCCCCTCCCCTGGGTACGCCCTAAAGCCATACCAGTGGCAGATCCAGGAATGTTTTCAATGAAACGGGTATATAAATAAATATAATTTCAAGATTTGCATTAACCTACTGAAACACAACAGCCAATACTACAAAAAATACCAGACATACCGTCTAACGACAGTGATACGAGTTGACGCAGGGGTTTGGGGGCGGCAGCGTCTGCGTCTGTGTGCAAAATTTTAAAAAAAAGAGTACATGGGGAAAATTGGGGGAAAAATTTTATTTTTAGGCCAAATTTGGTCAATTGGAGATGTATCGGAAATTTTTTTCGGTAAACCTAGCTACATCATCACCATAAGCATTGTCAGGGGCTTCTCGAGAGGTGTGTCTAAGTTGTGTCCGGCAGGAAAAAATTGTGTCCCGCAAGAAAAAATTGTGTTTGGACACACTTCTGGACACAAAAAAAACCTTGTAATATGACAGTAACACTATTAAGCTTTTGCTGCGGCGGTACATATATACAACGTGAAACGCAAAAAGCCACCATTATGTACGGTTTTCAGGGCAGCTTATTCTTTCTACCCCCCCCCCCCTTTATACGTGTACGCATATTATGTACTATGTAGACTGTATTAAAAAGATATTTCTTAAAAGTATTTCAATGGCGAAGTCCATAGTAGTATGTTGTCTATAATAATGTGTTCTAATTTACTGTTCAAATAATTAACGTAGAATAAAATGAATAGTTTCTAACAAAAAACAGGGTGCATTCAGCATTGACACAACATTGACTCTGAATACTTAAAAGTAAGCAAGCGTCTTTTATCAACCTACTTAATATTGGAACCTAAGTACAAACTTTAAAATAAAAAAATATAAACTTAATTGAACTTTGAATTAAAAAAATATAAAGAGTAACTAAAAAAACAGGAATGTTTTTTTTTTATTTTTTTAGCGCAGAGGTTTACGGTCGTGATCTGTGCTCATCACATTCTCAGCTTAGACAGTATTTGGGTCGATACAAGAATCGACTAAAAGCCAAAAATATGTTCTATGTGCAGCAGTTACTGCAAGTTTTGCAGTGTTTTGCAAAAGCACTGGGTGGCAATGTGCAATCGGACCCCAAAACGCAGACAAATGCGACGACTTGTGAAAAGGTTTGAGTTTTTTTCTAAGTTTAGAGATTTTTTTAAGTTTAAGGTTGTAGTAACCAGGGGCTTAGCCAAGAAAAAAGTTATATATATACGCCACAGAGTTGCAGGGGTCTGGGGGGGGGCGGCCCCAAAAAATTGAGGAAGTCTTCTATTTTTCGCCTAATTTGCCTTATTGACGACGTATCAGAAAGTATTTCGACCCGGTTCTTAATAAAATCAGAAGGGGGTGACCTGTGTGTACAGTTTCTGTAGGAAAATTTTTTTTGGTGGGGATTCTCCCCTCTTTGGCGACGCCCCTTGTAGTAGTTATCAGCTATGTATGGCAGACGCTTGAGTCTTCGAGGCTTTATAAAAGTTTAAATTTGGTTTTTCAAAAATTTGCATGTGGCTTATGTAACTTTTTTAGCAGAGATTCGTGTATTCAGTCTAATTGGTTCTAATACTGCCAACAAGACTCTGGTGTTAATTTTGTAGGACGATAAACTTCTTTCAAAATTGAATCTGCTGATTATATTTAACTCGTTATTTTATTAGTAGCAAGCAGTGCACCATACAAGACATATTTGGCGTTATCTTAAGGTATAAAGCAAGTACGTGACGACCTGCTAATTTATGGCGGCCACTACTTGATCGTACAAACAAATAAGATGTGTCAATTTTCAATCTAATCGCCAAATCCAAGTATTAAAGTGACTACGTAACTGACATATTATTAGTTTTGCGTATTTTTTGTTCCTTCTAGAGAAGGAACTATTGTTTTGAAACTAACTGTTCGCAGCACTAAACGCTGCTGAGCAGGCTGCATAGCCTATATGTTTTGTGTGTGTTTTCAGCCTGGGAGTTGGCTGCTGATTTTTGTCTGCGTATATGCATAATAAAAATCAATAAAAATCAATAATCGATGTAGAGTGTTGTAGTGTGCTTTTTCAGCCTCGGCACCGTAATGTTTCACCAGCAGTATATAAGAGCCCCTGGATAACACTGTTTATCGCTTCTTAGAGCTGATGTGCTCAGCTCAAAGCGTAATTTGGGCTGAATGGCTCGCTGCAGCTGGATGCTTAACATCCTGCAGCACTTTTTTGTAAATGTACGTACATACGTAGGTAGTAGGGTAAGTACCTAAGTTACGCAATGTAGTGTACAGTAGGGTTGTTTCAATTATTTCATTTAATGATTGAAACCCACTTTCAATTTCAATTTCAATATCAATTATTAATTGATATTGAAATTGAAAATAATTAGCCTAAAAATTGATAATGGTATTGAAATTGAAAATAATTTGGTCAAAAATTGATAATGGTATTGAAATTGAAAATATTTTAATTGAAATTGAAATTGAAACTGTACTTTTAATTTCAATATCAATTATGCTGGGCTGGTTGACTTCACAGCATGTCTGATGCTGGAACGAAGTCTTGTCTGTATGCTTTTTTGTGCATGTAGCATGTGTCGGTGAACAGCCATGATTGAAACGTAATTGATATTGAAATTGTCTGATTTCAATTATTATTTTCAATTGAGCGTACGTCTCTTTATTATCAGCTTGAACTTTTGTTATTCTAGGGGCAAAGAGCCATTTATGATCAAGTCGCAATTATGAATAACTGAAAATTTGATTGGCTAGATCTCGGGCCACGTGACACATTGACGTATGAAAAACGTATCAAGATGAAGCTTGATGTTTAAGCAACCAGGGGTGAACGCGGGTCGTGGGTACTCGCGGGTACCTGCGGGTTGGGTTGGGTTGGGTTGGGTCGGAAAATTTGAGCCGTGGGTCGACCCGCGGGTACCCACTGTAGGCTGCGCGGGTCGAAAAATTTTGGTCCGACCCGCGAAAAACTGAGAAAACTACTAAAGTCCCCTTTTGGTTTTTAAAGCCCGGCCGAAAAAATTTTCGGATACGTCTCCAATTGACAAAATTTGGCGTAAAAACTAAAAAATTCTCAAATTTTTTTCCTGGGGGCTGCCGCCACCAGATTCTGCAAACTCTGTGGCCGGTGGCTTACTATTCCTTGTTAATAACTTTCGTCAAGGCCTATAATAGTATATGCATGTCTACAAGAGTACATTATGCTGCATTTACTTGTACTATATTGTCTGTCTGATAGGAAGAAGTACCCATTGTTTGTTTGTACTTTTCCTGTCGGAAAATTTTTTTGATACGTCTCCAGTTGACCAAATTTGTCCGAAAATTAAAAAACCTCCATTTTTCCACGCAACACCCAAAACCCCCGCAACAGTTAGTTAATTTAATTTAAATTATCAAATTTACATTTTGTTATGTAAGCCATTCCGCCAAAAAAGCGTAAAAATAATTCGATTCCGGGGCTGACGCCCTCAGACCCCGCAGCCGCAATAGTGAGTGAACAAAAAAGTGGACAAGGTGCAACCCCTCTTTTCAAAATCTTGGCTACGTTATGGTTATAGAGTGGTGGGTCAAAGTGGGTCGCGGGTTACCCACGAGTGTTGACCCACGGGTTGGGTCGGGTCGCGGGTCGAAAATTCTGACCCGCGTCCACCCCTGTGGGCAACCAATGACAAAAATAATGTTTCGGTCACGCTTACGTATCCGGAAAAATTTTGTATCAGGTGCATCCAATCAAAATTTCCCGAAAACTTTGTTAAGAAAAGGACCATCTCAAGTTCGTTTGTCAGCTCAGATAAACTGATGCAGACTATTTTGAGTAAAAATTTTTGCATCAGCGAAATCAACTGTTTTTCTTCTTTACAAACAAGTCAGGTGCATAATTTAAAATAAAAATAAAAATAAAAAATTAAAATTTAAAAAAATCACTAGTAACTAGTGATGTGGATCGAATCGGATCGCTGATTAAGTAAGGTTAGATGGCCAGATCGAATCGGCTGTGAAATTTTGGATCGGCGATTCGGCGATCGTTGGTATAACTTTTGAGTATTAAGTACCGTGGTGCGTGCGCGGTGCGTGTAATTTCGCGCATTTTTGTGTTTATAGAGAAACAGTTATCATAATATTACTTACCTATTAAAAAAGCCTCAGCAGTTACGCTAAACAAATTGAAAAATAATTGAAATTGAAAATATTTGCAAAATTGAAATTGAATTGAAAATATTTCAAGAAAAAAATTGAAATGGTATTAAAATTGAAAATATTTGGGCAAAAAATTGATAATGGTATTGAAATTGAAAATAATTGGGCAAAAAATTGATAATGGTATTGAAATTGAAAATATTTGGGCAAAAAATTGATAATGGTATTGAAATTGAAAATAATTCCATAATTGAAACAACCCTAGTGTACAGCAGGGGAATAGATACAATTCAATTAAACTTGAAAGGTAGACACCGGGGAAGGAACATTGCCCCTTTTGGGGCCTACTTGTTAGGTTTTCACTATTCTGTTTTTTTTTATTTTTTTCAGGTTTTCACCGTGACCGAATTTGTTTTCCACGCTCGTGTGGATAATGTGAATATGTTTAAGCTAGTCAATTATATGAGCGTCAGTCAAATTTGTCAAAAAATCAGCGGTTGTTTGGAATTTTTGCCTCAAGCAAATTTACGAGAAACTGAAAAATTGAGCGGATCTAAGGCTGTTGCCTCTTTTTTACAATCCCTGCACCAAAAGGACGAGCAAGCGAACAGTGAACAAAAAGAAAATATTACGGAAGAAAAATCCAAACGATATTTGTCACAACTTGTGAGCCTGAAAGCGTTTTTGGAATGTCTCACGGGTCCTAGCAGTGATGGTATCGGTATTATTATAATTTATGTCGTGGTAGCGCCAAACCCTAGAATAAGACTAGTAGGATATTATAGTAAGTAGATTCTGGAAACATTCGGCTGGTGCGATTTTTGAAGCATTTTTTATAAGTTTATTTATTTTTTAATAAGAATTTTTATAAGAAGAATAAGAATTTATATTTTTTATAAGAAACATGGCTTTAAATTTGATTTGTTTAATTTAATACGAAAAAACCGCCAGACTATACACACTCTTATTGTATACGTTTTTTAAGTCAAAGCATTGGTTTAGTAGAATATCCATTTTGTTCTTTATAGGCCGAATCATCGTGCATATTCGGTCGACCGTTGACGCGTCCAGCATTCGTTTCGTCAACTTGAACGCTGCCAGCTATTTTCAGTCAATTGTCTCCGACGCTCGATCTGTTATATTAGCCGGTATTTTATTATAGTTTTTGTCCATGTAAAGGTTTTTTGATACAAAATGCAGGCAAAGTAGTAAGATGATTGATGATGGTCTTGCAGATTTTAGTACAGAGATGGGGGCCCATACCCATAAACCACTTTTTTCCAGTACTACGTTATGACGAATTGTTCATTGTAGTCAAGCCATGATTTTTAAGTGTAGTCTGTTTTTGTTAAATTTCGTATCAATGCCGCTTTAATTGCGTATATATAAAAAACTGTTTTCGCTGTAAATCTGTGTTTCTCCGTGACTAAGGTGACCCGCCCCCCACCCCTCATCTATCTGTACAGACTATATGTATACATCTATCTATCTAGACAATTTGGTATTAGTCATGTAACAGTAAGAATTGAGTAATACATCAAAAATTGTTTTGACTGGCTTGTTATTTTTACTGGCTTGATCTTGATCAGCGGATTAGATTAATAAGGATTTCACTATAAGACTCCAGTCCAGAGATGAAAACGGGTCAATAATGTGAGACCCGACCCGACGCGACCCGTTTGATTTCTGACCCGACCCGACCCGTATCCGTTTTTCAGTCGCAATTTTTTTCATCCGTTCGGGTCCCAAAAATATATGCTTCAGATCACGTATATGCTCAAAAAGAGCTAAGAAAATTTTAGTGAAACTGACATTAGCTTGTTTATTTGAAAAAATAGCCGCAAAAATATTTTTGGGTTGCCGACCAGTTGTTAATGTAGAATTAGTGCTAAAAAATTTTTTAAAATCACAATTTTTACCCAATTTTACGGAAAAGTAACTCTAAAAAATATGACCCGACGTAATATTTTTGACCCGTAATTTTTTCGGGTCACGGTACCTCCACCCGACCCGACCCGACCCGAAAATTGACCCGACCCGTTTTCATCTCTGCTCCAGTCCTATATATTACCGCAGCGTTTAAAAGAATTACACATGACTGCAATACATAGGGGCCACTGTACTTTGCCCACTTCAAAAAAGCCCTTATGTAGTTTTGATGTATTAATAACAATCTTCCAGTCAAATTTAATCCATTCAATCTAACCCAGTTATTTTTTTCAAGAATTTTTTATCATTATCAGACCCGCAGTAATCGTTTTTGCGCTCTAGGTGGAACGATGCAGCCGATTTCTGACGTCTGTGACCAACTGCTAGAACCCTGTGGCGTTGAGTCGAGCCGGATTTCTATTTTTTCCTGCGGTCACGTCGTGCCCCAGTCTCACCTTTTGCCGATCGTTTTGACTCACGGCAGTTCTGGCATCTTGGAGTTTTCCTATCAGCAAAGACAGAACTCGAAAATGTGGATGGTGGGCTATTAATATTTTTGTGAATTTTACTGGTATTCCTGCCTTCACTATAAGAGGTTTGTGAAGACTACCTTATTCGGACCCTCTGAATATGGTTGATTTTGACATTTTTTTCGATAAAGTTGAACCTGATACTAATTCCGATATGAAGTTTGCTTTGGTTTTGGATCAAGCCCATCTTGCAAAGTTTTCTCTAAAAATCATAAGACGTTTTTTACTCGTGTTACTGTGGCCCCATTCGTTCACCAAGTGTAGTCAGTTGCACTAGTTTAGTACTAACCCAAATGCGCTGACAGAATTGAAAATTGTGGAGTTTAATTGACTTTTTAATATAAATTCAATGCAACTAGTGCTGTGAATGCACCACAGCTCTCCCTCTTCCAAATTAAGGCCCGGGGGGAAGGTGGTCCCTTAAGTCGATTCCCCCCCCCCCCCCCAAAAAAATGAATGTTCCCTTTACATGTATGGGCACAATTATTCGGAACCCTACTCAACCGTTTTATTTTTTAGGACTGTGTGAACATTCTGTTAAATCTGTGTCAGCGGGTGCCTGGCGGGGTGGTGGCTTTTTTCACGTCCTACGAGCAAGAACAGCGTGTGGTGCAATTGCTTCAGTCGTCGGGACAATTTGACAAACTGCAGTCGGTCAAACGCATTTTTCGCGAGCCAAAACAGTCGAGTGAGGTCGACAGTGTGCTGACTGCCTACTCGGACTGTATTAAACGAGCCAAAGGTATTAATCGAGTTTAGACGATCAGTTTTAACAAGAGTACATAATAGCGTCTCATTCTATATAGAAGAAGAGTGAGACACTCTCCAGCCTGCCTGTGTTCTAGCACAGGCAGATGCGCTGGTCGTTTTCAGGCTACATGTTGACATTCTATGCAACATGTGACTGGCCAATCAGAAGCGAGCTTCTATTCTCTGATTGGCCGACGCCTGTGCACGTGCTTCAATCATAAAACGGGATAGGGATAAAGGCTAATAACTCATTATTTATTCATAGTCTGCTTGTAAAAACATTAAAAAAGGTTTGCAAATACCTTTGGGGATATTTTGGCAAACTTTCAGCGAAATTGATTGAGAAACTTTGAAGAAATTCAGAAAAGTTTATATCTCAAAAGTTTCTCAATCAATTTCGCTGAAAGTTTGTCAAAATATCCCCAACGGTATTTGCAAACCTTTTTTAATGTTTTTACAAGCAGACTATGAATAAATAATGAGTTATTAAGCTTTTATCCCTATCTTAATGCTTATCAACGCATCAGCGATTATATACTAAAGTGTGTTACGCAGGGAATCCACGCGCTGATTGGCCAGTCACATGTTGCATAGAATGTCAACATGTAGCGTGAAAACGACCAGCGCATCTGCCTGTGCTAGAACACAGGCAGGCTGGAGAGTGTCTCACTCTTCTTCTATATAGAGTGAGAAGCTATTATGTACTCTTGGTTTTAACGGTGGGAGACGCGACGGGGGCAGTTTTTCTAGATTTGCTCTTCTCTTCTGGCCGCAAATTAGTGAGCTTATTGCAGAGTTACGTGAATACATAAATATATGAGGGGGTGGGGCGGAACCCTCCATTATTCAGGGACAGGGAGGATAGTCCCGAAAAATCGGGCAAAAAGCGGCACTTTTTTGGGAAAATTTTGCAAAATTAGGATATTTTTGGTCCGTCCCCAAAATGTGGCCGGAGAGGTCCCCAAAAGATTTTTGACCCTGTCAAATCTACATATATGCGTGAATATGACTGTTAAGTTTGAATAGAGGCTTAGTCTTAGCCTGAGGAATGTGGCGTTCTAAGTAAAGCGTCTGTTTTACCGTTTGGTTTGTAAATAAAATTTTCATTTTTGGTCGGTCATTCCTGGAAAAAAGTCAGTTTAGATTGAAAGAGATTTCAGTATTTTAACGTGCATTATGGCGACATAAATTGTAGCTTTTTAACTGCATATCTGGTCAAGTTCATTTTTCTGTAGTGAGTTTTAAACTTGTTTCTGAGTGCGGTACACAGTAAAGGGGTAAGTATTAGTATTCCTAGCAGATATTTATTATGATGTATGATATGGGTTGTTTTTTATTCTATAATATTATGTTCTTCCACTTAGCTTTTCCCCCATTCCCCCCATCTGGGTACACCACGCCCTTGCAGTATAATCCTAATATACATATGAATAATATGCCGGCTGTGAGTGTGAGTGGACCCTTTGACGCATTTCTGCTTATTTTAGACTCTGGTGGTCGCCAAACGGGTGCGGTTATTTTTGCGGTGGTCGGTGGCAAATTGAGCGAGGGCATTAATTTCAGCGACGACCTGGGGCGATGTGTCATCATGTTTGGTTGGTTTTTTAACATTTTGGCAAAATCTAATGGCTGGGATTTACAAAGCGCGTAACTTTAGACTCGGTCTAGAACGTTCTTTTCGAATAAAATCGAACATCGTAATGAAACATTCTATGTGGATTTCGTATGATCACGTGTTGGACGTGGACCGAGTCTAAGCTAAACGCGCTTTGTGAATCCCATCCAATGTATTTGCAAACTGTAATCTGTAATCTAAATAATATGACGGCAATCCTGGTAATGAGGCTTAGCTGTGCCAGTAGGAAAATCAGCAACGCAGAGCAGTAGACATCAAGTTCAAATTGAAACAGTCATTTTTCGACAACTTTTAACAGTCGCATGTCCGTTTAGCTGGCAAAATTACGAAATAGTCACGTCAGACGATGCTGTTTATCGTGATTTTGTCTGCTAACGCAGTACAGACGGACAAACGAATTTAGGTATGAGTGTGACGCGCGAAGTTAAGACTAATAATTGAACCTGTAAAATAAGCCACAATGAATTTTTAGACGCGAGTTTAGAAATAACAATACAAGCCATTTAGCCATGGTTTCCTTTCGAACTCGCATTAAGTTTTTTTCTTGTGTGCCTTATTTGATGAGATCTTATATACCAGAGGAGTATACTCCTACTCTTTTTAGGCATGCCCTATCCGAATATCAAAAGTGTTGAGCTGCAGGAAAAAATTCGATGGTTGAACGCTAATTCGAAATCTGGGGATTCAAGTGCGGGGCGATCTTTTTATGAAAATCTCTGTATGAAGGCTGTGAATCAATCCGTCGGTCGTGCGATTCGGCACAGACTCGATTATGCGGCCATAATTTTGGTCGATGCGAGATATAGTCGAGAAACGATCAAAACGAAACTGGCCGGTTGGATTTTGAAAGCCCTGAAAACTGTGGAGAACACTAACATTTTGTATTCTCATGTTGAACAGTTTTTTAATGAGAAATCTGCGATAACTGAAGTGTAAATTTTGTATGATTCGTTTGACTGATATAGGCTGCCCTGCCTGGGGTGCTATTTTGTAAGATTTGTCGTAAAAATGATTGAATACCCAATGGTAAAATATGTGAATAAAATGTTTTTTCTCAGATTTGTTTGGTGTTAACTGCAGTGATAAGGGCATTCATACTTTAGGAGGGCAATCGAACAAACGGACATAGAACAGGCACAGACGGGCACAGAAACAAAGTTGATTGTCTCCGTCTATGTATGTTGAGTGTTCTTAAGGCATTTTTATACCTACCTACTCGTCCAAGAATACTACGTGGCCTTGTGAGCATTGCATAATATGACCCTCACACACAACCTTGCGTCAACTCCATTTGGTGAAACGATTGTGTCAGTCCTCTCTGGTAAATTAGGTCCTTCGTCTCCTTTCACAATGAGATAGCCTATGCGTTGGAGTGGTAGTGAATACTCAATGCTTTAAGCCCACTCGTAGATGCTATCCACCACAGACAATCGGCAGGCACATTCATAACTTCCAACTCATAGACTCAATCCACTCGATATGACAAACTAGTCGTCCTAGTTTTATGAGTACATCTTATCTGCAGCGCTATGCAGATCCCTCAAATTGGCTTTCGGGAGCTACTTGGATACCCACTGGTTGGTTTCCCCTGCTTAGAGGCGAAAGGGCGAGCCTAGAAGCTCCATGGTCGAGTTCGGTGTTTTTCAAAGAAATCGAGCAGAGCACTCTGAAAGTTTGGGCAGTCGAACCCGTTCACAAAGTTAGACAATGTTTGTTTGTCCTAAAATACGACGTTCCGCCGTTATTGGCTATAGAACCGAAAAACTTTCTATATTCGACCGCTTTAAATGGGAGTTTTGCGTACGGTTGGTATAAAAATCGACTGTTTTTGCTGCATCTTGGTCCAGGCTTGGAAAAAGAAGTTAAACTGACCCTAGATTTATGCAACATTTATAGCGGTAAAACTTGCCGATTTGGAGTCACGTTTTCAACCGAAATATTGCAGTGTCGAGTGCGAAGAGGAATTCAAATTTTTTCAAAACTTGGGATAGAAAAACCAGGGAATAAAATTTACTGTTTGTTCAACGCTGGACCACAACTGGTTTTAGTTTGTCTCATTTTGAGTTCGAACAATCTGCTTGCAGTAACTCCGATTACAACTTTACTAAAAGTCCAAATTAACCAGAAAGCCGGTGAATTTGTACAATATCGAGCGAATGCGATTTACTGTAACGATTTGGGATTTTGGGTCGAGCTTCGGGTAAACAGCCGACCATTGTGGGATAAACTGCTTTGTTTGTTTCTTTCGGAAAATAAATGGAAGGTCGTCAGTTTAGCCAAAGCATTTCCGTTCGGTCAGAGGTCGGGGGTTTTCCGGTGGTCTTGTGGGAATCGTTTATTTCGCCACCACAGTCTCCCACACGACCAACCTACCGTATCCCACATTCGCACGCTCGATACTGAAAATCTGTCCGTGGGCTGGTGCAATGTTTGTGTTCTCGATTTACCGAAACCACAGTTAAATCTTCATCCTGTGTTTTTCGCTGATAAAATAGATACCTGGTTCGTTTGGTATGTGCCGAACAATTCTCCCCGACAAGGCCGCTTGCCGATAGCTGGGTTGCACCGGATTGGAATTCGATCCGTACCGACGCTTGCTCAACTTTCCTGGGAAATAATCGATCTGAAATCCTGTCGATCCAAGCGAGCAACGGAGCAAGATTTACTGACCGCTGGATTTCCTCCCGAATGCGTCAAATTCTTGACAAGCGCTGAAATTTGTGTCAGCAAAGAAATCGAAGAAAGTGATGAACCTATGGGTTCCAATACTGAACAACCAGTTCCGAACTCGAACACCGACGGTAGCCTTTCTTCTTGGGCAGCATGGACCGTGGGGATCGTAACCGGTTGGGTTGCTTGGTATTGGGGCCCTGCTGGGACTGGAGCGTAGCTGATTAAATATACAGTGGGGCCCTAATGCAGCAACATGAGTACATGTGTGTGGGTTTTGGCCTTGGGCATAATGACCTGAGGGGCTGGTTTCCCTGTCACTGACGTAGTCAGTCACTACTGACTAGGGAGGAACTACTAGCGAGGTGATTAACGAATAAGCCTGCTACACAAGAGCCTGCCTAGTGCTAGTACTGCAAGCAAGCAATATAAGAGGCTGAAGATGAATAAACGAGATACATCGGGGGTTAACTTTAAACCAGGATTAAACGGTTTATACTCGTCCCTTGTCCTGGGGCAGTTCCAAGAAAACTACGTGAACCGGTGAACTTGAAAAGCATAAATGGAACCGGGATTTCCCTTACCTACCAAACAGCAGGCAATGAATCTGCGTGCACAGTGACAAACGGAACAGGGTTCTAAAATTGAGGCTTACGGATCCTACCGTTACCAAGTTAACTAACAGCGCGAAATTGTTATCGTTTAATCGTTATGTTGCCACATAGTGAATTATGTGTTGAGAAATACTGTGATTGAGTCCTAAAGAAAGGTAGCCCTAGAGTTTCTGGATAAATCCACGATAATTACAGCCAATAAAATCGACTTTATTGATTTTCAGAAAATATATTACATACACAATAAAAGTATTAGTATAAAAGTATTCTGCATAAAATCACAGAGTTCACCAGAACATAAGATTGGAAAACACCAGAACATAAGACTGGAAAATACGTTAAGATCAATGAAAGTAGGGAAACCGAAAAGGCGAAAATGCATCAATGATCAAAGCCTGGTTCATACTTGTCCGTAACCGTTTGTCCAAAAGTATAAACTTTGCTCAGCTGATGCATAAAAGTACAGAGAACTTAACAGCTCATTTTTGGCAAGTGTGTGAGTTAAGGTCGATTCATACTTACAGCCGTCTGTCCGTTCTGCCGACAAAATGACAAAACAATGACGTCACAGGCGCTGGCTTATCCACTTCACTAGGCTGCTAGTGACGTCATTCTGCTGGCTGAACGGACATACGGATGAAATTATGAATCAAGCCTTAGGCTACATAAGGTTATTTCACAGAAAACTATAGGCCAAGCTTGTTGCAATCTAAGCTGGTTAAAAAATTAAATTGAAACCAAAATTCAGATCACAATTTAGCGACAATATCGCCATTTTCTGTCAAAGTTCGATCTCGTTCTTGCATTTCTTCTTTCGAAAACTCAAAAGCATTATTAGTTGTTCCGTTCGGAATATTTTTCAAATTGTAGCCCTCCGGTCCACGTTTTTCCGTATTTTTTGGAGCAGAATTTTTCTTGACTTGCGGGAAAAGTATCAGTTTTTCTAGACCCATTAGGGGAGCCTCAAAAGCCACACTGAACACGAACGCAGCCAAATAAGCGACCAACAGGTGCCCGAAAAAGTAATACACCTGAAATAGAAAACACAATTAAGCCCGGTTCATACTTGTCCTTAAGGACATAGGGACAAGGCCAGGTCAAATTTCAAACTAATATTGTGAGAAATACGCACAATCTTTTTGCTTAATTTTTTGCACACGAACTAAACTTTACCTCTACTTTGTTCATCATGACAAAACTGCTACAATTTGTAGGCCACAGTGACAGTTGTTAGGGAATCGCTTAGGGACAAGAATAGGAACAAATTTCAGTCGGATGTTTTCAAGAATCGACAGAATCACGAATTTCCAAAATAAGACCTTCTTTCTTGTTTATTTCTTAATTCTCTCTAGTGATACGCGGTCATACCCGTATTTCCAAATTACGATCCTTGTTTTGAAACAAAAAAGTTACTTGTACAACTAAGTCAGTAGTTTCCTTCCTACTATGCCATACCTAATTTTCATTTGAAAATAATATATACTTTTTCTTTTCTTATTCGTGTTTCCTACTTCTGCCTAGTGGAAAATTTTGTGCGCTGTCGTCTGAGCTCTAGTTTGAACCGCTGATGCTTAGAGTTTTGGTTTGTCCGCTATTGGCTCAGCTCTACATAGTCTAAAGTATTACAAAATTAAAAAAACTTACTAAAAAAATTACAGTTACAGTAATTGGCTTAAAAACCATTTAAAAACCCCATACCATAGTGTAATTTGAGTCGAAGTGTACAGCCCTGTCTTTGCCGTAGTAGGTGATTATCATTATAAAAGGATGAAGCAGATAGGCGCAGTAGGTGAGGCGGCTGAGGGGAAAGAAGCCAGGCCAGGAAAGGATGGAATTCACAGTACCTAAAATGATAAAAACTAAGGGAGATTCATACTTACAGCTGTAGATGCGCATTCTGACGACAAAATTACGAAATCACACCATAAGCTTCTTTTTTGGCGAGACTCGAAAATCGAGCATCGAGCGCAATTATTACCTTAGTATACCACTAATAATACCACTAACGTGTAATCAGTTATGGCCCCTGAAAAGTTTTCCTAAAAGGGGCTGGTTGTTACAGATCACCCCATGGGTGATCAAATCCCAAAACAATTGAATTTAAGCAAAAATTTAAAATTTTTTTGCTAATTTTTCCAAAAAAGGAACATAAAATAGTCTTAACTAAGATAAATACGACTTGGTCGAACTAGTCTAAACTAGACGCACTAGACTTGTATACTATATTAACTTTCTTGCTCAACAATAATTACGATAATAACTCAGGATCGGCTCAACGCAGAAACGTCATTTTTACGTTATCAAATAGCCGACAGCGTGCCAAAAATTTTTCTATTCAAAGTCAGTTCGTAAAGGAAACCGTTTAGCCGCTAAACCGATTTAGCCGCTAAACCGATTTGAATAAAAATAAAAAAATTTTCATACTGACATTTTCGGGCTCGAACATCTACTACGACGAATGTAAGATGATACTATAGTGTCATTTATTTCTCAAATATTCAGACCGTCATAACTTGGCTCAACGTTAACGTAAAACATAAAATTGACGCCTTTCAACTAAGAACAGTAGGCGCTTTTGAATGATACCTTACTTGACGTATACCATTCACGATTAAACGTTTAAATTTCCAATTCTAAATTATGACGCAAGCTTAACGTCAAGTTAAAGGCCATGTCACCCATCATTCGAAAGCTCTAACAATTTCCTCTCAAATGACGTTAAAATTATTATTCTCCCACTACCGTATCAAAAGCTATGCCCACTGAAAAGTTTTATAAAAGGGACTGATTGTACTACAGATCACACCATGGGTGATTAAATCCCAAAACAATTGAATTTAGGCAAAAATTTAAAAATATTTTGCACATTTTTGAAATAATGTAACATAAATAGACTTAAATATATACACGACATAGTCTAACTAGTCTAAACTAGACGCACTAGACTTGTTGGAAGAATAAGATTAATTTATTTTAATTCTTGAATTAATCATTACAGTGACAAGAACGACAAATGTACTAGAGTACTACGGTATTATTCGGTGGACTTGAAATTTCCGAACACGCAAAAATTTCCATCAAAGTAAAATAGTGTGTGTCATTTTTGTATTTTTCACTTTTTACTTATTTGCGGAGCATTTTACAGCCATCCGGGTAAATTCTACTTTTGTCGCACCTTTCTTCAGCAGCAAAAGGGGGGGTTGTCCCAATAAGTCAAGTCTCCCCCACCCATAATATCCTATTCACCGAGTCCAAATCCCTACCTCCATTGCCAGTGACGCAAGCAAAAATGAGCCAAGCCATAGCGGCCGCCCAGACGGTCCGGTTTACGGCCCCGTAGAGACCCGTCACGCCGACGGACAGCATGGTTCCGTCAACCGCGTCATAGATGCCGTAGATGACCGAGACCAGACACGCCAACGACGTCAACCACAGCAACAGGTTCAGACACTGCAAAAGGATGAAAGGATAAGGGTAAGAAGGATAGGATGGGTCGATTCATACTTACAGCCGTATGTCCGCTCTGCCGACAAAATGACGAAATAACGACGCCACTGCACTAGGCTGCTAGTGACGTCATTCTGCAGGCTGAACGGATATACGGATGAAAGTATGAATCGAGCCTCATCAGAAGTATGAAGATAAAGATACGGATAAGAAGGATAAGGAAGATAACAAGGATAAGGATAAAGATAAGGACATTGCAGATAATGCCGTGTTGTTTTGGTATATACCGCAAAAAGAGGATGATCTGTTGTACTACAGTTGTGACATTTGCACATTTTCAGGTTTGCATCTGTCAAATGTCGATATGGTAAACTAAAGTCTGGCCAACAATTGCTGAACCCTAGAAGAAAACAGGTGGCGTGATTATTGTGACTACTCGCAGTACTCTAAGTGCTCGCAATTTGCTCTTTTTGTAATGAAATCGTGTGTTTCTTTTGGTCTCATAGTCCACCATTTTTTGGTCAGACTTGAGTCTTTAAAGTTTCACAGGAACTATGAATTATTCATTCATAATTCATTACTCTCATAAATCTTAATTTTTAATGTCAGGGTCGGCTCAAAATACTAACGGTTGAATTTTACAACTTTAAATAATACAACTTTAATAATAACTTTAATTAAATCTTCTATTTTAGATATTCCTCAAAAGGTTCATGGAGAAAACTAACTAACTTTTGGGATTCTCATACGTCGATTATGTAGCTGGAAAATGAGATAGCCCACCAACAGGCCAAGCACGTAAGGTGCCAGGCGCATATAAGGTTTGTCGTAAACGTCGTGGAAAAACGAGCCGTCACGGGTGTAGCTAGAATAAAGAAAGTAATCAACACTAATTTATTAACCGTCTAACCCTCAAAATTCAAATTGCTGGGCCAAGAGACAAAACAAGATGCATGATGTCATTACGAAAAGAATTAATATCAGTCACTAAGACAAAAAAGCTGCACCAGTTATTTATTTTAGTGGCATGACTTCTGCGACTACTTGCTGTACTCTTGATAGTCAAAATCTGTTCTCTTCGTAACGAAATCACATGTTTCGTTTTCTCAAGTGGTGCAACTATTTTTTGTCAGACTTTAGTTACAGCATGTAGCACGGAAAATCATCATAATATCCTTTGTTTTGTCTCAGGCCATACAAAGCGGAGTCCCCAGTCTGATGAATCTGAACACACTAAAACTATTATCTACGTAATAATTTTTATAGATTAATGTGGAGTATGCAATTTACTATACAATATGCATAACTTTGTAGTTATGTTTTAGAAAGCATCTTTAATTAAATCTTTAACAAAATGAAGTACACCCCTTATTGAATAATTGAGCCATTTCTCTGTCACTCAAATTTTATCCGACATTCAAAATTGGATTGTTTTTGATTTGATTACAAAATAGATTCATTTTTTGACAGATCTTGCTTTTAAATTTTTTTGAATTAGTGAACGGCTAAAAATGGTGTTATGCATGTTAAATAAAAACTAGAAGTACCACCTTGACGCAATAATATCAAGTGCCTCAACTTATCGGGTCAATTTGACACCGCCCTTAAGGACGGGTAGGATGTTCTGAAACAGAGATACTGTTGGTCAGTTCATGTTCAAAAATTTAGGAAAAAATGAGAAACGAAAAGGTTAGATTGTGACATAATTTAACCTTTTTCGCTTTTTCTTAATCATTTAACAATTGCTGTGTTTGTAACCAGTTTTTGACATTGTTAAAAGCTCGATGCGGCAGGGCAAGCTTAGCGTAAGTTTTAATATTAATTGCATATGACTACTCGGTGCATTACCTTGATTGTTTTACATGGAGGTCATATTTTTCTTCCAATTAAATATGTTATCTACCATCTAACATTATTACCTGGAAAAAATTATTTATAGCCTAATTTTCCCTTGTTTCGACTTTGACATTATTATCTTGATTAAAAAGTTCAAAAGTCCGAAACAAACAATTATTATCTTGATAAAAAGGGTTCAAAAATCCGAAACAAATCAAATATCAAGAGACAAGAAATCAAATGTTTTTGACTGCAGAAAAATAATTAATACTTATCTTGATATCAAATACAAAAATAATTATTATTTTGTTGGTTTATTTGCCTGATTTCTATAATATTCCCAAGTTGTAATAATTGAAGTTTTCATTCCAACCTTGATTTGCTCACATGAGTAGTCTTACTTTCGTTTTGCGCGCAGGTTTTCACCAAAACTGAGATTTCTGTCGAATTAAAGCGAAAATGACCAATAACACTATAACAGCAAATGACAGATCACCATACTTGACACTTGAGTTCA
This sequence comes from Trissonchulus sp. WLG1_4, assembly GCA_030248245.1. Classification (NCBI taxonomy): domain Eukaryota; kingdom Metazoa; phylum Nematoda; class Enoplea; order Enoplida; family Ironidae; genus Trissonchulus; species Trissonchulus sp. WLG1_4. The sequence goes on from JASANF010016048.1 coordinate 30,169, forward strand.
CGCTGATTGTCGTTCAACAAGTGCAAGATGCTTTGGTATTTATTGGTAATGTTTTACTGCTTTTAACCATTTGGCTCAATAAAAAGTTACATTTGAAAGAATTTTGTTTACCATCATCGGTAGCGTTTGCCAATATGTTACTGGGACTTGGACTATTCATGACTCATATTCGGAAAATAATAATATTATTACAGCACCAGAGCCACTTGTACGTGTCTGCTTGGGAATGCTTGAGATACAACATCGTTTCTGGCGCTTTTGTTACCGTGGGGGCGTGGTCTTCTTACACAATTTTGATCTACATCTCCATCGACCGGTGCATTGCTTGCTATGATCCAGTAGCTTACAAAAATGTAACATCGCATCACATCTTAACCCGCGTCTTTGCTATTTATGGAGTTATATCAGCTTTATTTGCTGCCATGTGTTTCAATACTTTTATGCTGGAACGCAATGCCAATCAATCGTACCTGTGTTATCATTCGAGCATGTTTCCTCATACATTTGGAAAAATTATGAACTATTACCTATTTGCAGGTGGATTAATAGCAATTAGCATTTACATGTTTGCTTTATACTTTCTGTATTGCAAAAAAACTAACAATACTTCGCAAATATTTAAGCAAAGTCGAGAACGACAAATCAAAGTCACTAAGTCACTTTTTGCTTTGATACTTTGCACAATTATATTACAAACAGTTCCTTTTTTTATCAGATCCGTCCTATTGTACTTGAACGTGAAATATAAGTTTTATCACCTAATAATTGCATTTATAACATTGACAAATAACGCCAATGTTGTTTTTGTATATGTGACTAAGAACAAGGAAGTTCGCCAGTCAATGCTACAGTTAGTACATTGTAAGCTTCAAAAGGTAACCAAAATATCTGTGGTGCTGAAAAGCTAGATACTTGTTGGAACTATAAATATCTGGAACGGGTTTGTAGCTTTCTGGAAATAAAAATATTAGACCGTGTAAACTGTTTGTCGCTTTTCACCTAGAAACTCGCATCGGAAAGCAGCCACACGACTTTGCATTTGGCACTTTTTGTTACGAATATAATTGTTAATTCGCTGTAATGTAAAGCGACTGTGATTACTGATAATGTTTAAGAGTCAGAATGTCCTCTCATCGTCCCTTGAATTGTCTATGACACAGCTAGCTATTTATAATTATTCTGCTCTTTAGTTTGCCATTTTTAAAAATTTCGATAATCAACTGATTTCAAGGCTGCAAATGCGAAAGTCTACTTAGCAACAACCTAACGTTCAGTAGTTTTTTTAAATGATTTACAAACCGAAATATTAAAAAACAGTCTCACGTTTAGTAAAGGACAATTTGTCAACAATGCAGGATATTAAGTTAAAATAAACTATGGAAAATAATTAAGCGTCAAAATTCATTATGCTAGACGAGACTCAACAAACGGGGAACTTCAATGCTAGTTCTGGGACCTCTTTCGTGTGATGGTTATTGACTCTGTAATATTCTTGGTACTGTACCAACTATTACGTACACATAAAAAACATAATGAATAAAGTTGTGTTGTGAGAATGTGGAGTATTGGAGTGAAATTTCAATTAAGAGAACATAATAGTGTCCCATTCTAATAAAGACTATGGGTGGAATTCTAGAAGGGTGATTAAGTTAGTCAGTGATTAAAGGAATAACGCGCGTGCAGAATGACATCAGGCAAGTCTATTCTCAGCGTGTAGAATTCCTAATGACAAAACGTAATGAAAGAACGTTTAGCGACTGAATAAGTTAGTCACTCGCTAATCACCCTTCTAGAATTCTACCCTATATAGTCGACAACAGTGAAACACCATAATGTACTCTTGTTAAATGCAAACTAGTTTTTATGTCTGAGCACAGCTAAATCCAGATTTTTCTAAAAAAGACAGCGGCTAAAGTAGCAGGCATAAAGCCAGCAATACCAGTCCCAATTGAAATGCTCTGGAAATACGTGAATACTTATCACCATGAACCGACTAAACATAGAGTGTAAACTATGTACCCTATGGTAGTATTTTAAGAGGCAACAGCAACTTTGGGCCTCAGTCGTGTTGTTACTGTAACCATAGTTAACTTAACCATGGGTCAGCTTTATAATAAAAAGGTTTAGTTAAACACGCGTGGTTAGGCAATGGTTAAATTAACCACGTAATTAACCATGGTTAAATTACGTGGTTGATTTAATCACGCGTTAACCTTATTATGATAAAGAGGCCCTTTGAATCAGTAGCCAACTATCGCAGTCTAACCAATACGTCCAGTCTACTAGAATCCTACCTCAGAAATCGCTGACAGGCGGGAGTGATGTGATAAAAATTAAAATAATGTAATGATAATCTTCACTATTTAAGACTGTTCACTCTGGTCCCAGAATATTTTCCAGCAACAACCGACTTTAGCCCGTCCGGCAACATTGCTACTGCAAAGCGTAACAATCGAGCTACAGAGTGATCGGAAACATTTTCATATTTTTTGCAGGAAAAGCATGCAGTGGAATGCAAATTCAGAAGTCTTAAAGGGGATTACAGGCTCAAACAACGCAATTATATAGATTTTAGCTATTTTTCGGATCGCCCGTAATTTTGGCGCAATTGGTGGACACCACAAAAGCTAGGAGCTAGTAAGATGAGGGGACGACGGCGTGTGTCAGCTTCAAGATAGTGCGTTTGCGTTCTCATTTGGACAAGATATTTACAGCCGCAGAAATTACGCGCTTGACGTGAAATTTGACAAAATACTCAACTGAAAATTGAATCATTAACCATTTGAAGTGTTCCAGTTTTAGCGCGGGCTATTGCTTGCCCTGCAGTTTTTGTGCGACCACACATTTTTGTCAAAGAAATCCTGTTTAGTCTGCTTACGCAAAGAATGTTTTTCTGGGTCTAAATCTCTACAATTTGAACTTATCTAAATAATGTTGTCATGGATTCAAAAATTATTCACTGAAAGATGCTGGGTGAACTACTTAAACTATTGTGATGAAAATATTCAAATATTAGACATACAATTAATTAAAATTTTGTATTGTAAAAAAAGCATAATAGATTTCAAGATAATTCTCGAGTTCTTCTTTTGTTATGAAGGCTTTTCGTCAAATATAATTTATAGGTGTACTCGTGTTGTGAAAGCAGTCTTTTGAGTACAAATCAGTATTAAGTTTATCGTTAAGTCGTCATGCTATAGACTGATACAGTCTCTGCTTTCGTGTGTATTATACACCATCAATTGGATAGGGGTAGGTTATATAATCATTAAAATCAAGTGGACCAATTCAAATACTACGCCTTTCGTTATCTGATTAACTGATCAGACTGGGTACCATAAATGTACAATAATACATCAACAGAAACATCATACCTAAAACTTGAATTAACGCTTCTTGGTGCCCAACAAGTGCAGAACGTTCTGATAATCATCGGTAATATTTTACTGCTTTTGACCGTTTGGCTTAATAAAAAGTTGCATTTGAAAGAATTTTGCTTGCCATCATCGGTAGCATTTGCCAATATGCTACTTGGTATTGGAATTTTTGTGACGAATTTTCGGAAAATAGTTATAATATTACACGACCAGAGCCACATTTTAGTACCCGCCTGGGCATGTTTACAATATAACATCGTTCCTGGCGCTTTTGTGACATTGGGAGCGTGGTCTTCTTACACAATTTTGATCTACATCTCCATCGACCGGTGCATTGCTTGTTATGATCCAACTGTTTATAAAAGCGTAACAGCACGCCACATATTGTACCGTGTCTTTGCTATTTATGGATTTATATCGGCCTTATTCGCCGCCATGTGCTTCAATACTTTTATGCTGAAACGAAAAGCTATTCATTCGTACCTTTGCTATCACGCAAACATGTTTCCTCATACACTTGGAAAGATCATGAACTATTACTTGTTCGCTAGTGGTTTGATAGCAGTTAGTATCTACATATTTGCTTTATACCTGTTGTATTTCAGAAAAGTTAGCTATACATCGCAAATATTTAAACAAAGTCGAGAACGACAAATCAAAGTCACTAAGACACTTTTTGGTGTGATACTTTGCACAATTTTATTACAAACGATTCCTTATTTTGTTCGAGCTGTCCTAGTACACTTGAACTTGAAAGATCAGTTTTATCACCTAATAATTGCGCTGATTACATTAACAAACAACGCTAATGTTGTTTTTGTATATGTGACAAAGAACAAAGACGTGCGTGATTCAATGCTACTGTTAGTACGTTGTAAGGCTCATCAAATGAACAAAGTAACTGCTGAGGAAGTCGGAACAAAAGCTGGCAAAAACTAAACATTTTGTCGGTACTGCAAAAATATGGAACAACCTTCTTGCAGTTTTAAAGCTGGAATTTGAATCGGTACTGTCCACTATTGACAGCACCAAATTAGCATTGTCTGAATAGCTTTACTTGTCAAGCTAGCACGATTTTGCAACACCGAATTTTGTATTTAATTGCATGATGTTATTTTTATTGTGCATTATGACTTATCACTCTAAATTAACTTGGTTGCATATGCCTGCTGTAAAAGAATATGGCGTGTCATGGGCATAATTACAGTAGGATAGGACAGTTCACGAGCATAGTCCTCAGCTTTTATATTGTAGATTTATCTGACTTGTTAAAATTCCTGTTACATTCTTTCGCCGCCTCAAAAAGAATGTCCATGTGTGATGAAAATAAGTACATAGAGATAAAGTGATATTCTAGGGAATAGGTTTTTTATTTAGATTTTAGCTTGTCCGACGTGTTGTTCAGTAACTGTAACGAACTGTATGGAATTGCTGTCAATGTCAGTCAGTGTAGTAAGGGCGGATTGCGTAGTAAAGCGGCTATCACATATTGTTAAAAACATCTATATACGTGTATTGTCAGTTGATGCAGTATGGTGTTAAATTCACTAAGTTCGCTAGTTGGACTAGTCGTAGAATTTGTATTACATGTATGTTGCTGTTTGCGGCTGTTTTTTGTGTGGGTCTCTGTGCTCTAGGCTTCACGGCTTCGGCAAAGCCTGGCAATACGTACCACAGCTATTCGTCATTTTGAAATGTCGAAAAGGCGTCGAATGTTCAGGAACAAATAGGAAGTAAAGAGATACTTATTCATCATGCGTCTGGCATGCTTTATTTATATATTATATTTTATTTCATATATCTCTGTTTTAACCATTTCGTATGAAAAGATAAATATACAGCTAATAAATCATTAGGCATTAAAAGCTGCGTAATTAATACAGAATTATGGTTTAAAATCACAATATTTTACTGTCCTTGTTTCGAGAAAGTTCTATTTGCTCATTTTGAAATGGTAGCAGAGCGAAAAAAGGCCTTTGGCATCATTTGGCATCAAGTGTCAATACTTTAGTAAATTATACACCAACCTCGTGCACACTGAAATTGTGGATAAATTGCAATATATTTTACTAATTGCTTTTAACCAAAATAGCAAATTTTTCCTTGCACAAAAATGGTGCCAATTGGTTTAAAAATTCAACCGCTGGGGTTGACATAGACGAACATAAGATGCTGGATTTGACAAAGTGGACTGTCGACAATAGTTCGTTCACTTGCGGAAATATACTATTAAGAGAAATAATCTATATACCCATGGGTAACAATGTGGGTCCATTTATCGCGAATTTACTGCTATTCTCATATGAACTGAAATACATCAAGAAAATTATCAAAAATGAAGAATTTAACTGACGTTCTAACCTACAGTGGGTATGGTATAGGGATACATAGATGATATAACAATAATGAGCGATGACAATACTCAGAAACTTGTTACAAAGATGTTTAACCTGACAGCCTTACTCTCAATAAAGTCAGTGATTCTAATAAAACCGCCGACGTTGTAGATAGATATGACAATCGTCATCGAAAATAATAAATTCATCATGAAGGTATACGATAAACGTGATTATTTTAATTTCGATACTATATCTTTACCACACTGGGAGGGTAAACATATTCTCTCTTGCGCATATAATACTATCCAATGAAATCAACCGCTTTGGTAACTTATCTAGCGATCTGGAGGATTTCACTGAACGCGTTAAAAAACTAATACCAAAACTTTGGAACAAAGGATATAGTAAACGCAATTGAAAGAACGTTTGACGTTAGTTTGTAGTAACCATCAAATCCATTCCAATACAGCATCGGTAACGCCAAAATACTTCAACATGTGTGTTTCACTAACACATAATCACGCTTGAGATTAGGCAGTAGGCGACGAAACCACTTTAATAACAAACAGTTTCTTATTGTTTTTAAAAAAGTTCAGAAATAAATTACTGGTTCACAACTCCACTAATGAGTTGTCTGCACCAGTGACGGTCTGGTAGATCCTGCGATGCACTACTAACTGGAAGGAAATAGTTTATGTTTAGCACAGCTAACCCATCTCTGAACTAACACTAGTAACTTCTGGTTGTGCTTACTACAGGAGATAGTATTACAAGAATTAGTCGCAACTGTTCCGTCAGTGTTTCAGAATGGCTGACTGAAAATTGTCCTTGTCCCTGTCCCTATGTTTTAAGGACAAGTAAGAACCGGGCTTAATAAATACACATCTCAGTCTGTCGTCAGTATGGTCTTTTGAATACTCGTACAGATAGGTAGAAAAGTGTAATATGGACAGATTACATATGTATGTAATATGTATATATATCTGTTTTCCATTACAAATAAAAAGAATTATTTCAATAGAAAAGTATTGGTGCAAACTGCAAGTTGTTGAAACTCCCTACCTAAATACAACACTGGTTTAGTCTTCTCCAAAGTTTAACCTTCCTGCCATTATATCTCAGCCATGTATGAGGGGGGGAGGATGGGGGGGACCCCCACCCCAAAATCGAGGGGCCGGGGGGGAGGGTCCCCAAAATTTGGGCAAAATTTTTTAAAAATGGCACTTTTTTGCGCAATTTTTGCAAAATTTTGCTAAATTTAGGGTATTTTTGGTCGACCAGGGGCCTGTTTCAATAAATTCACAGGCGCACTATTGTGACAAATTTGGCTGCGAAATCAGGTGATTCGTAATGAAATTATATGTCAATTCATTACGAATCACCTGATTTCGCACTAACAAATCTCACAATTGTGGGCCTGTGAATTTATTGAAACGGGGCCCAGGGGAGAGGGTCCCCAAAATTTGGCCAGAGAGCCCCCCCCAAAATGTTGACCCCGTTACATGTATGATCTCAGCGCAATTGAAACTAAACTTATCTAAGTGAGTCAAAATAAGGGCCGTCTTGATGCCAAAACTGCATTACTTTGTGTTGAGTGAATAGACTGCATTCGGGGCATAATTCCTGGAGCCGATAAACCACCCACGAACACACATCGAACCAACCATCAGAACGGCACCCAGAAAGACGGCGAGTTTGGGACATCTGAAAGAAATTAAATACATATTGTAATATTACATTCCGTGACAGAGTTAGCATAGCATCACTTAACTACCCACACTGTGGCTTAAAAAATTTTTTGAGTTTTGGAAAAAAAGCTGTAGTGTGTTGAAAATATTTAAAAGTATCATCTATATACACGAAACTAAAATGACATAAACTTACTGAAACTATTCCATCTATAAAGTGAGTTTACACATAGTTACAGTAAGTATGCATAGCCTATAGTAAGTAATCAAATAAGTAAGTTGTCTATTTTTAACAAAAATAAGCATTAACAAAAATAAGCATTATTCTAAATAAAACTCATAAAAAACTATGAAAACATGTTGTTAGGTCTCTAAATTAATATTAACATTCACTTACAACCAAAGCGGAATTAAAATGATCGGTGAGAATACATGAAATTGCATATCGTTGGCCAAAAACCACGCGTGGCCGAGACACTGAAAATGATATCAAAGTGGTTTAAGGGTCGATTCATGTTTACAGCCGTATGCCCGGTTAGCCGGCAAAACATTGAAACAAGTAACGCATTTGATAATACTTCCAAGTATATTTGGTGCCGGCTGAGCAAAAACGGATGCAATCTAAATCAACCTGCAGTATGTGGCGAAGTAAGTATAAGTATTGGCCTACCTGAAAATTTTAATTCGTAAAGCCCGGCTTAGTTACTATAATTGCTTGTCATTGTCCCTAAGCGATTTTAGAAACACTGCATGACCAAAAATGCTAATTACCAAAATTTGTTTCTTCCTCGTGTTTCTATCCACAAATCTTTCTTTCCTTAAGCCCGGTTCATACTTGTCCTTAAGGACACAGGGACAGGGACAAGGACAAATTTGGGTCAGCTACTGTGAATAATTGACACAAGCGTTCTGGCTAATTTTTTGCATACGATCTGCAACTGACCCCAACTTTATTCATGCGAAAAGTTGGCTTATTTGGCCAGGCAGTTTTCTTGGAATCGCTTAAGGACAAAACGATAGGGACAAGGACAAGGACGAGTATGAACCGGGCTTTACAGTTTAACAAGTAATTTTACACAGCACACACTGTTAAAATGTGATTAACAGTTTAGCAGTCTGCTAAACTGTTAGCTTTTATGCAGCAAAAATAGGTGTTAAACTGTTAAACTATTGGACTGTTAAAATTTTTATGCAACGAGCCCCTGGCGATCTCTCATGCCTCACCAGTTTGTCGGGATAGACAAAATTATTGACATAGAGCAGATTGGTCCACCAGCTGTGATAGCACTGGTTGGGTTCCAGGTCCCAGGCCAGATGCCACAGTGGGCCGCTGGCAAGATATTTGAACAGACCCACGTCAATTAGGATCACCATCGCATACACTGGCGTGATTCTAGAATGAAACATTGGGGCAATATTGCCGAAAACGACGAGTGCATTTGCGCTAGAACACAGGCAGGCTGGAGAGTGTCTCAATGTCTCGATCGTCTTCTTTAAGAGTTTGATAATATTAGGTACTCTTGATACTTCTTTGTGAGTTTTGTTACTTTTTTCTGTTATTCTTTTGCCTTTGTTTATTAATAAATAAGAATAATACTTATAGCCCGGGTAAATAAGTTAAACCGTTCTAATTTGAGATGAAGTTAAAGTGAAGTTTTAGCACTAGTTTTAGTCAAAGTTAAAGTAAGCAAAGTACCAAAGACATTAAAACGACATTGTGGCAGCGCTGAAGAATCAAATGAGTCTCAAAAAAATAATATTTTGACGAATTTTTTTGACTTACCTTAGAAATCGATGTAAAATGAACATGCCCCAGTGTGAAGGCGAAGTGATATTTTTGCCTTTGGCCTTTTCTGTTTCTTTAAGCCAAAGAGTACTCAACAGTATGGCACTAAAAAAACAAATATATTAATTTATGATACTGGACCCCCAAACAAGTGAAGGGGTTTATAATCTAATCGGCATGAAAATCCCTGCTGAGCCAAATTCCAAATATTTTTTGAGGCTAGAGCTGATTATTTTTGCCAAACGCCCTGCTAAATTCTATTCAATAGAGACACATAAAGATTCAATTAACAGTTAATAATTAACAATATTCGATATTCAATCACACATATTCATATTTTTGATTGATTTATTGCTATCCAAAAAAATATTAAACCGTTTACTCCAGTGGTGGTTTTGAAATGGAGTCGGGGTCGGACTAAAATTAAGCCGCTGACTATTTTAACTCGTTTAGTCCGTTTAACCCAATTTGCCATTCCCAAACCTCAGCCAAATATAAGTCTAGTCCGTATAATCCGGCAAAGGAATAGGCCCTTAAACTGAGTTAAGCATCTTTTGTGAATTCCGGCCTATCAGTCACTACTTTAACTTGAGTATGCATCTCGAGTAAAAAAACCTTAAATTTGCAATAATATTATCAAACTGAGCAGCAAAATGATAGCTAACCTAAGCACAAAAAAGGAGTCCACAGAGGGTGTGGCGTTCAACACTGTCAGAAACATGTATTTGTCCATGATTTTGGGAAAGTATCCAATGTCATCTGAAATAAATCTGATTCATTCACACTTACAGCCGTAGGTCCGATCAGACGGCAACATTACGAATTAAAATTCTGAAGTTGGAACATTTATTAGAAAGCTGCACTCAAAATATTATTTGTTTCTCGCGGGTGGAGAATAAAAATAGGCAAGGTCATAATGAAAAAACTTTAAAGGACACCTAATACACCAAATACAATGGATTAAAATATTACTTAATTTTTAGATTAAACTAGGATTAATACGATAAACTCTGGTACGTGAAAATTGACCCGTAGATATATTAATGGAAACTGACAATAATAAGCGAACGTAGATTTCTCCAATTTGAAAAAATTACCAATTAACATCTTGAATTACTAAAATAGTCCAGTTAATCTAATCCAATTAATCTAATCCAGTTGATCTAATTTAATTAATCTAATCCAGTTGATCAAATCCTCTTAATTTAGTCCAATTCGTCTAATCAAGCTAATAAAATAGATTTAATCTAGTCCAGCCAATCTAATCCAGCTAATCTAAAGCAGTTAATCTGATCTAGTTAATAATCCAGTTAATTCAGAACAAACAGAACTTCAAATATTTTTCTACTACTCTAAGGTTTAGCTATGTAGAAATAAATATTTTAAAGAGCTCTAACCAAAAACTCTCATGGCATAATAATAGGTGTGCCCTAGGACCACCCACGCCATGGATAGAAATCGAATGCCGTGTAAACACTCAAAAGTCCCCGGTCGCCGCTCTAGCGAAAACAGTTTCTTGCTGTTTGTGTAGGCAGAGAAACAGAAGAGAGTTTTGGTCAGTAAGCCTGCAAAAAAAGCAAAAAAAGCAACGTTGGATATTTTCGGGCTTTACCGTTGAAATCAGTCTTAGGGTCGATTCATACTTGCAGCCGTATGTTCGTTCAGTATGCTTCTCTTGTCGCTAGCTGTATTATTGGTAAAGTAAAGTAAATTATTGGTGGCGTGATTTTTTCGTAATTGTATCGGTTATATAGAAGGAAATAAGGACAATATTATATAACCCGGACAAATAGTCAAAAAATAGCCACTTGCATTACTATTATTCAATTTTTGGCTAGGCTAAAAGCACAAACGCTTATTTTTGTAGCATAAACCGACCCTAAGACGCTAATTAAAAGAATAGGAACTAGACATTTGAAACTGCATTTAAAAAAACTGCTTTATGCATTCAAACCATAAACGGTATTTAATTAATTTCACGACTGTAAGTTAGCAGTAAGAAAATGAATAACTTGCAAAAAAGTGAGAATACGCTTTTTCGAGAAAAGAATAACAGGTAACACCACGGTAATAGAGGACCTAATAAGCAGACTAAACGACACCTTAATCGAATCTTGATTTGCTTTCCACTATTAAGTATTTAAGTATTTAATATTTATTAAGTTTTTTTCAAATTAACAAACGCACCAGCTTTCGGTTGAGGCGAAGCTGACTGCTGAAAATGAAAACGTCACTAAATTATAAACGAAGCCAAGTTCATATTTCACAACCGATGGCGCATTTTGCTCCATGGCCATACATGTATTTGGGTGAGATGGGAAGGCGGAAAACCCTCCCCCAAAATTCGGTCCCGGGATATGGAGGGGGGTCCCGCCAGGTGGAAAAGAGGGGGGAAGGTCCCGGCGGGAGTAAAACTTTGGCCAAAGTTAGAAACTGGCATTTTTTGTGAAATTTAAGCTATTTTTACCAAATTTTCGCCAAACATTGTCGAAATCGGTGTTTTTTGGTCAAAAAAATAAAAATTGCGTCATTTTTGGGGGGGTCAAAAATGAGTTAACGCAGGGGAGGGCGGTCCCACCAAAAGGGGGGAGGCCGGAGGGGTACCCAAAATTCTGGTGCTGTTACATGTATGTCTATGGCGTAATGTGTGAGTAATGCAGCAGGCAGTGTGCACATTCTAATTATACAATAATTATAGAATGCGCCCGCTCATGCGCCCCCATGTGAATTGGCCTTAGCGGTTTCTGCAGTATTGATGTTATCCTAACAAAAAGCACATTATAGGATTCCCATCATATGTAGTATGTACTCTTGCTTAATCCTAATAATAAAAGCACAAGCTTGTAATTTCCACACAAACAACAAAACTACTAAAAATTGTAAACATCAAAGTAAGTTAAAAACTAAAACACCATGCCAAAATGAAATAAGCTCCATTTTAGCTATTTATATTTTAAAGTTAAAATAATAAATTTCACACTTTTTCGTTGACGCCTGCTTTGTCTAATCGATAATTAAAACAATCGTTCCATGTAAGTCGATGCAGAAAGAAATATTCGGTTACTGTGGCTACGATTATTAAAGCCAACCACACAGAAAGAATAGAGCTGAAATTGAAAAAAAATAAAATACTGTACATAGTAGATACAAAGAGTAATACTAATAAGAAAAATAATTAAAAAACTATAAAATGAAAATAGTTTTAACAAATTAATTTATCTGCCAGCAATCAAATCATACGCCAATAGCTATAATCTTCCAGGCATTTTGTAAATATTGTCACATTTTGCGATTTTTACAGCAATACTTCCAAGCACAAATTGACCCTAAAAAGCCTATGTTTGTTCTATAACTCAATAACATACCCTTGAATATGTTATTGGGTGACAGCAACGGTAACTACAATGCTTTACTTATAAGAAGACAAACGTTATGTATACTTGATAACACTTGGAAGCTAGAAAACAACGAGGACCATTCTACACATTGGAACCAAAAAAGCAGTCTTTAGGGTCGATTCAGACTTAGAGCCGTATGTCCGTCAGCCGGCAAATTTTAGAAAAATCACAAGCTCACATTCGATACCGTTGTTTAATTTTTTCATAATTTTCCCAACTGAACAGACATAGGGCTGTCAGCATGAAGCAATCCCTTAGCTTAGATTCATACTTACAGCCGTTTGTCCGTTCAGCCGACAAAATACGAAAAAATCACGCCATTAATACTGCAAACGATCAGATTACGGCTACAAGTACTAATCAACCCTTTGGGGTCGATTCATACTTCTAAACGGACATTGGGACAAACAGACGGCCAGCAAACGGATGCACGGACGTCCGGACAAACTGAACGGCAGAACGGCTGTCAAATTCATACTTTCCTCCGTTCATCCGTACGCCCTCCCAAGTATGAATCTACCCTTAAACCAGTCTTACATAACAGCAATAGCCAGTGGGTCCTTTTTAATTGACAATTCCTCTTGGCAGTCGACCCCGGAAAAAATGCCCAGCATAGAATTGGGTCCAGTGACATTGAATTTGTTCAGATAATCGCGAATGACGTTTCCGAAAACCTTGGAGTCTTTATACTGGTGCTCCAGTCGATCAAAAATTGCATTGATTGTGTAACCTGGAATAGGATTAAAGGAATTAGGTTCATTATAGAGGTTAAAGGGGTTACTAAAATTAGAAATATTAACGGATATATGCAGTTGTATCAAAGGGAAAAAAGATTAACTGTTAAGAAATAAAGATATAAATGACATTGCGCAGGTTAAACTATATAAGGGTCATTTCATAATGATAACAGTTTTTTAGTTCAGACGGCAAAGTTGCGTTAAAAAATATCTTATTATAATTCAATACGTATTAGCTTCGTGGTTATTTCGAAATTTTATGGACTGATCAGACATACTACGGCTGCAAGCATGAAGTGACCCTTTTGCCTCAATATCGAGTAAAAGGGGTAATACGGGCAGAAATTTGCCCCTTTTTGACCACATTACCCAAACCGCCATATAATTTTTTACTGGTAATAAGTAGATAGCTCATTTTTATAGCATCACTACTAGTCCCTAAGATCTGCATACTTGTCAGGTATAAAGTTAATACTCTTTGTAAAACAAAAGTTATTAATCGCCAAACTTTATCGGGTAATATGGTCAATTTAGGGTT
>JASANF010016049.1:0-18930 GCA_030248245.1 Trissonchulus sp. WLG1_4
GAAGCCCAATTAGATGAAAAAATAACAATAAATTATACTCAAAATAACAAGAAAAATTTAGCAATATTTCACTGTAATTTCTACTAATTATCACTCAAAATTCAACAAAAGATCTGCTGCATTTCAGTAAAATATCGAAATTTTTTCAACAAAATATCAACAAAATTTAAACATAAATCTGAACCTATTTCAGCAAGATTTCAATAACATATCCAAGACTTTTCAACTAATTTTCGACTAAAAAACGAAATCTGAGTGCAACGTTCAACAAATTTTCAATCTTTTTATCATCATTTTTTGAACAAAATTTCATCAATTTAACGTTCTGCTATCAACAAAAAGCTTACATTTTTCTGTACAATTTCATCAATTTATCATTAATTTTTCAACAAATTTTCATCAATTTAACGTTCTGCTATCAATAGTAAATTTATATTTTTTAGTAAAATTTCATCCATTTATCATCATTTTTTGAACAAAATTTCATCAATTTAACGTTCTGCTATCAATAGTAAGTTTAACTTTTTCAGTTAAATTTCGTCAATTTATCATCTTTTTTTCAACACATTTTCATAAATATTACATTCAGCTATCAACAGTAAGTTTACATTTTTCTGTTAAATTTCATCAATTTATCATTTTTTCAACAAGTTTTCATCAATTTAACATTCTTCTATCAACAGTAAGTTTACATTTTTTTCTTTAAAATTTCGTCCTATTAATCATTATTTTTTCATAAATTTTCATCAATTTAACATTCGGCTATTAACAGTAATTTTACATTTTTTTAGTAAAATTTCATCAATTTTTTGTTAATTTTTCAACAAATTTGGTTCAAGAGCAGCTGGGGTGGGGAATAGTGGAGTGGATCCATTTTTGGAGAAGAGCACCATGAGCGAAGCATTTTTTAAAATAGAACCACTATGCACAAATTTGGACTTTCTGAGCTATCAAGCTATGACCCCTTGAAAATCGTGTTTCAGTGTTTTTGGAAGTGAACTTCAACTTAGGCCAAAGTCTGAAGCCAAAAATGGCTATAATATTTGTTTTGGGATAGCTGTGAGTGCGTAATGATGGGTCAGACCGAAGCGGGGGGGAATTATTTTGATTCTAATTCGCTTCCTACCCCATCTTTTAATAAAAATATGAAACCCCCATCGTCAGCCATGCCCCCAATCTGATCTCTAACCCCCAAAATTTTGTCTCGGCTAAGTTGAAAGGATTCTTTAGGCTAAGCTGGCAGGATGTTTCCTGAAAATTTCTATTTTTCAGTACCTAAGCCTGAGCCTGATAAAAACTAAGCCTAAGCCCTGAGCTTAATTCTACGCCCAAGCTATTTTCTCTAGTAAATTGACTAGTTTGTCGAAGAAGTGGGGGACATGCCTGGGGATTTTAGACGTATTAAAAACTATGTCAACTTTCAGCCCCAACAGGTAATCGTATGATTCAGAACTGTGGCGCAAACTTTTTGTAAAAAACATGAATTTTGGAAAGGACAAATTTTAAAGAAAAAAATGTAAACTTACTGTTGATAGAAGAATGTTAAATTGATGAAAACTTGTTGAAAAAATGATGATAAATTGATGAAATTTAACAGAAAAAATGTAAACTTACTGTTGATAGCTGAATGTAATATTTATGAAAATGTGTTGAAAAAAAGATGATAAATTGACGAAATTTAACTGAAAAAGTTAAACTTACTATTGATAGCAGAACGTTAAATTGATGAAATTTTGTTCAAAAAATGATGATAAATGGATGAAATTTTACTAAAAAATATAAATTTACTATTGATAGCAGAACGTTAAATTGATGAAAATTTGTTGAAAAATTAATGATAAATTGATGAAATTGTACAGAAAAAATGTAAGCTTTTTGTTGATAGCAGAACGTTAAATTGATGAAAATTTGTTGAAAAAATGATGATAAAAAGATTGAAAATTTGTTGAACGTTGCACTCAGATTTCGTTTTTTAGTTGAAAATTAGTTGAAAAGTCTTGGATATGTTATTGAAATCTTGCTGAAATAGGTTCAGATTTATGTTTAAATTTTGTTGATATTTTGTTGAAAAAATTTCGATATTTTACTGAAATGCAGCAGATCTTTTGTTGAATTTTGAGTGATAATTAGTAGAAATTACAGTGAAATATTGCTAAATTTTTCTTGTTATTTTGAGTATAATTTATTGTTATTTTTTCATCTAATTGGGCTTCCTGTGCACACTCACATGTGATGAGCCTTGCAGGAAGGAGAGCTCAATTCTCCTTCCAGTGCTACGAAGCACTTAAAGTTAGGGTTTACACTAACTTCAAGTGTTAGTGTTAGTTTGTGAATACGGGCCTTTAGTCTCGGAGTTAATAACAAGCTTATTTTGGGCTTAGGCTGAGGCTTAGGCTTAGTTTTGTAATTTTGAAATTTATATGTTTATGTGATGAGCCTTGCTGTAACTAAAGCTACGTCATAAATGCACCTCGTTGTCTTCGAGCAGTCGCAAAATTTGATTTTGAGCAAATCGATAGTATTGAAGATATTTAGTTAAATTTACGTTTTTCGAAAATCGTGATTTTAGTATTTTTCAATATATCAATCATATTCATCAAAAATGACATTTTGCGACCGCTCGATCACACTATGGTAAGCAAAATGAGCTATCGGTTGTGCAACAGCTATCTAGCTGTGAAGAGAAATCGCAAGCCGAAATTCCACTCACGTTTGGTCTACAGTGATTGCTAATTAATTTGTATCAATCAACTTCATATTTCGTGTTTGGGCATACTTTTACACCGGCTTACTATCGCACATCTAAATTTGGCCCCAGATTGCCGCTTTTTGAAAAGTCACATTTCAGGAACGCCACCTTAAGGTGGTAGTAACGATTTCGACGATTTCTTACATTAGAAATCAGTGAAATCTTTTTTTTGAAGCGAATAGTAAACTAGTCTAAAAGTAACCATAATTTTATGAAACTAGATCAAAATATACACAAATAATATTTTATTCAGTTCAAAATGTACAAGATAAGACTAGCTACCACGTTGGCTTACTGTTTAGTAAGCCAATTTAGTAGCTAGCCTCAAACTAAGAATTTTGACAAATAAAAAAAACCAACATCACAATTTTAGTTTAGTTTACAAAAATTATTGCTGTTTTGCTGTGAGTTTCAAAATTGCGACAGAATCGTGCTTCAAAGTTATATCGTCGAAATCGTTACTACCACCTTAAGGTGGCGCTCCTGAAATGTGACTTTTCAAAAAACGGCAGTTTGGGGCCAATTTTAGATATACAATGGCAAGCTGGTGTAAAAGTATGCCTAAATACAAAAAATGAAGTTGATTGATACAAAGTAGCATTCACTGTAGACCAAACGTGAGTGGAATTTCGGCTTGCGATTTCTCTTCACAAGTAAGTAGCTGTTGCACAATCAATAATTCAATTTGCTAGCCTCAACGTGATTGAGCGGTCGCAAAAAGTCATTTTTGATGAATATGATTGATATATCGAAAAACACTGAAATCGTGATTTTTGAAAAACATAAATTTGGCTAAATTTTTTAGATACTATCGATTTGCCAAAAATCAAATCTTGCGACCGCTCGAGGATGATAAGGTGCATTTATGTGCCAAATTTTAACTTTTTTGTTGAGCCAGTTTTTTAAAATCGCAAGCCGAAAATTTGCGTTTGTATTCACCCGCACTATATTTCTGTCTCATCCAAAAAATATTGCGTTATTTCACAAGAAAATTACACTACACTCAATAAAACATAGACAATTTTTAAGTATGTTGCAGTAAAACACAGCTGCTAGTCTTTTTCAGCCTTTCAAATTCATTGCTTACGTGTAAATGCACTGGCTTGTGTAGGCGTTTCCGTGAAAATCTATTTTTCTTGCTGAAATTAGCTCAAAAATTTTCAAAAAAAATTTTATGTGATATGTACATCAAATTGAAGGAAATTCATTTCTGATCCTCTTTTGTTCTTACGATGCATGTTTCTTGTTGCGCGTTTTCAAAATAATGGCCAAAACCCACATTTCAGGAGTGCCACCTTAACAGACACTTTCTTCCTGTGCTGGGGGTTGAGCCCCCAGACCCCTGCAACCGCTGATTTTACCACAAGTGTTGCTGAGGATTGCTTTTTCAATGCCAGTTTTATTTAAAATTTCTGAAAAAGCTCCAGCTTTTGGGCGCCCCATGGTCATGGTCATGTTTCTTCCAATATTTTAATCCCAACATGGGGACATAATTATGTAGAGTACATATGTATAATAAGGCCGTGTTTACATTGTGCTTTTTTTCAGCTGCTCGAGCAGCTGAAAAAAAGCCGAAAACGGCGAAAAAAAACTGGAGCAGCTGAAAAAAGCTGGAACTGCAGCGTTGTTATGACAACAGAGCAGCTATCCTATAGTGACCGCCATACTTTTTTTCAGCTGCTCGAGCGTTTTTTCAACTGCTCGAGCTTTTTTTCAGCTGCTCGAGCAGCTGAAAAAAGCAAAATGTAAACACGGCCTAATGCATATGTATATAGACGCAGCTTGCCGCAGGCAAAACTCTGTCTGCTGAACAGACGCAGCGTTTTTAGTGCGGAATGCTTGCGTCTTGAATTTGCCGCAGCGTTTTAAGGGGGTAATGTCGTTTTCCTGGTTTTTGACATTTCAGTGTAATTTTTGCGCCCACAGAACTCAAGCTAAAAACGGACTACGGCTTCGAAACTTTAACCACATTATCTTTAGGAAAATATCCCCACCCGTTTTTTTCCTTTTCTAAAAATAGTTTGTAGAGTCGGTGTTATGGGCTTTTGAAAATTTTAGAGAAAAGTCAAATTACGTGATTTTTGCACGAAAATGTCATTTTCTCAACGTAGAAACGACTTATCAACTATATCAAAAAAAGGGTGGGGATATTATGTCGGATCAATTGCAGTTGGGGGGGGAAAAATAGTGGACCTATTTTTTGGTGTAAAGCACCTTGAGGGAAGCATTTATTGTAATAGAACCCCTATCCACAAATTTGGATTTTCTGAGCTATGACCCCTTGAAAATTGCATTTTCAGTGTTTTCGGAAGTGAACGTAGGCCAAAGTTCGAAGCCAAAAATGGCTATAATCTTTGTTTTTGGATAGTTTTGAGTGCGTTATAATGTTTTAAGGCATCGTCTAGGCTTAGTTGGCCGGATGCTCTAAGCTAAGCTGGCAGGATTTTTTCTTAAAATTTCGATTTTTTATTGCCTAAGCCTGAGCCTAAGCCTAAGCCTGAACCTAAGCCTAAGCCTAAGCCTGATACTAAGCCTAAGCCCTAAGCCTAAGCCTAAGCCCAAGCCTAAATTAAGGCCAAGTTTGAATTTGGTCAAAAATTGGACGTTTCTGGCGAATTTGGCCAATTTTTTGGCAGGAACCCGGTCAAAGAGCCTTTGTTTTGATTCTAAAAAATTGTAAACAATAATCTGACACCATTTAGATACGATTAGAACGGAAAAAACAAGGGCTTCGGAAAAAAATTGCGAAAACGTCACTGACTGAGGGTTCAGATTGCGGGGGGTCATATCTCAAAAAATCCAAAAAATGAAATAGGGGTTTTTGAAGCAAAAATGCTTCCCCCAAGGTGCTCTACTCAAAAAAATAGGTCCACTATTTTCCCCCCCCCCCCCCCAACTGCATTTAACCCATTATGTCAGTGCATAACTGCAAAAAGTTTAGTAGTTGTTGGCTGATCTTGAGTTTCATAACTGTGGCGCAAAAATTAGTCAAAAAAAACCGCTGATGGAGTGTAATCAAATGATAGCAGCAGTAAAATTGCAAAAGATAATCTGCTTTTAAATATAGTTTTTTTAAAGCTAGAAGGTGTAAAAAAATGTAAAAAAGACCGCTCTAGTTTTTGTTGAGGTTAAGTGCAGTTATGGTAGTTTAAAAAAAACATAAAAACGCAATTACCCCCTTAAACGCCAAACTGCTATTCGACCTGCGATACGCAATTACCCCCTTAAACGCCAAACTGCTATTCGACCTGCGATTTCATTGCGTTTTGATGCTGCGGACTTTTTGGTTTGAACAATTTTGACGGAGCAATTTTTCGTGTTTTTGAAACAGTAAAGACGCAACAAACCGGCATGCGAGACGCACTGGGGGCGCAAAGTTTGTTCAGACGGTGCGTTTCACTTGCGACACCCTGCGGCTTGCGCTTTGCGTCAAAATCGCAGCGGCAAAAACGCACCGTGTGAATCGGGCTTTAGATTTGGCCTCAGGCTTAGGCTTAGGCGTAGTCTGAGGTTTAGGCTAAAACAAATAAGTACAATAATTCTTCAAAAATTGAAGCCACGTGACGATGCTCGAGCTCGAATCTGATTGGCTCAGAGCTCGAGAGTCGAGGCAAGTGTTGTATGTAAACGCTCGTGGTTGAAACGGAGTTGTTGATTGTTCTACTCTTCTGTTTTTTTATAAATTTTTTCTAACAAAAGAAACTTTCAGGAGTAAGCCAAAAAATGTAGAAGATATAGCAGGAAAATACCTGAACAATAAGTGAAAAAATATCTAAAAGACGCGAGAAAATAACTAAATAAAAACTAGAAAAAGTCCATTAATTGAAACACCAGAAATCTAATAAAATCGACGGTCTTGGGTCCAGGCATTTCTAAAAAAGACGAATGGGTAAGTGTTACATAGTTGTTGCTATTCCAGAAGAGAGAAAAATATCGAAACTTATTTCCACGCTGTACGGGCTGGGCTGCCATGTGAGAAATAACCGGGACAATCATGAATCTTGTCAGTCAGGATGAGTTCGTCTGATGTTTTACACGATCATGTTTTTCAATTTTGCCTGGACTGCGATACAGTTTCAAAAGTTATCGAGAGTGTGAGTAAGTTTATCAATGTTTTTTGTGATTCCGAGTTCCGACTTCTGTTGATGCAATGCACTGATGTGCATTATTATACGACTCAATAACGAGAGGACAGAACCACAAGATGTATGTAGTTATGTGCAGTATTTGATTAGTGAAATTTTTACTTCTATTGCCCGGTAGATTTTATTTGAGTTTGGTCATTTTTACTCATTGAAAGAGTAAGAGTTACGTTTGTTGTATGAACAAAGAAGTTGATGCCACACCCTCCTGAAAAATTGCCTATAATTTCACAGCGTCACATGAGGAGACCCAGTGAGACTGGTGAGATGCGCAAATTCCTATATCCTTTCTGGTTGCTGCCGTGGCGTTAATAAATACATATTTTATATATACGTACTCATTTCTTTAAATCTATTGGTTGTTAAGCAATTTTCCATTTGATTTTTTAGGAAGAATGCTGCGCTACGACAAGTAGACGCCATGATATTTCCTGTCTGCATCAGAATATTGGAAGCGTTTGTTGTGTTTGTCACGAAATAGAGTGAGTGGGTATATATATTCGATTGCGGTTACTCTAGTAAATTGCCTAATAATTGGCAGTAGCGTAGTCGTACAAAATGGATTACTGACTTGATGATTTTCGAAATATTGTACTAGGCACCATTTTTATGGAGTATCGTCGTTTTCACTACACTAATGACCTATCGATGGCTTTTGACATAAGCCACGTGCTAATATTATATATATATATATATATATATATATATATATATATATATATATGTATATAGATATATACCATTGCTGTTTAAGCTTAGTTCCTTATGCTTGTTTTCTCTGCTCTGAGTTTATAAATATTATGTAGTTTTAGAGACTTGGTGGTGGAATGGAACTGTCTCCCTCCACACGTCAGTTGCATCAACTGTTTTCGAGAGTATTGCAAGACGCAATTGGACTGCGGTGGCTTTGTGATGCATCCTGAGTTCGGCTTCACCACCGGTTGTCCCGCTGGATGTCTTCAGTCGTGGATTCAGCAGTCGCACGACTTTTATCTCTTGGGATCAGCCATGGTATATAAACATAAGTCGATAGTAACTATTACTATAGATGTTTGTTGACTGTAGACATTCGCGCAACTGTAACAT
Source organism: Trissonchulus sp. WLG1_4 (assembly GCA_030248245.1). Lineage (NCBI taxonomy): Eukaryota > Metazoa > Nematoda > Enoplea > Enoplida > Ironidae > Trissonchulus > Trissonchulus sp. WLG1_4. Next base: position 7,978 of record JASANF010016049.1, read on the forward strand.
GTGGATATTTGGAAGGAAGTTTTAGATAATTGTTTATAAAAAATGTACATATTATATTTAACAAAATTATGTACTGAAATTTCAAGTAGAAAAGTCTTAAATGATATCTTGCTGACTTGCTTATGTTTATGATTAAGTTGATGTTCTAATCAGTATCAGGTTATTGGGTTTATACTTTATATACATTTCCATTTATTATTTATACTTATGTATATAGGTATATTTTATATATATGCTTTATTTCATATTATATACATCTGTATAGTACCTTTCCTGAAGCGTTAATATTTTGATTGTTGTTTTGTTGCAGTACAAACTGTACAAACAGCGTGCAGCAGAGGCCGTGTTAGTGCAGGAGGGCGGTAACTACTGCCCCAACCCTCAGTGTGGCGAAGCCTTTTTGTTTACCTCACACGGGCCTGGTTCCACAATTATGCCTCCGGCCACTTTCACATGTCCCAGTTGTAAGGTGAATAACCACATTGCGTGAGCTGCATACGGGACCTTCAGTGGTCTGCATGATATCGTTGACTATCGTTATCCCTGACCGACTTTCAACAACTTATGTAGTTGAAACTGAAGAGTTTGACTTGGTTTTAAGTGCTAGACATTGGGTAGCTGTTGTCGGTATCGTTTTTATGGTATTGCATATTTTCGAGTATTAGAGGGAGTGACAAAAAAATTTTTTGTATGACGAACACACAGGGCTTTTGGTATGCTTGGTGAAAGTAAGTTATTGGGTTGCCGACTAGTTGCGAAGCAACAAAAAGCAACCCTTTTGTATCTGTCATGTCCGTTATTATTATTATTGGGTTGCCGACTAGTTGCGAAGCAACAAAAAGCAACCCTTTTGTATCTGTCATGTCCGTTATTATTGGGTTGCCGACTAGTTGCGAAGCAACAAAAAGCAACCCTTTTGTATCTGTCATGTCCGTTATTATTATTATTATTCTTTCTTATTATTATTATTATTATTAATATTAATACAAGTCTAGTGCGTCCAGTTTAGACTAGTTCGACTGGATCAGATTGATTCAAATTGAGTCTAGTTCATTGATTAATTGATAATTCATAATAACTGCAGCAAATTCAATCCGAATGCAAGTGTTAGCGATTGGATTACACACTGTGCACGCTGTACAGTCAGCCTTTATTGGGAGGAAATTGTCAGAACTGTCAGATGAGGGGTGATATCAGGCTGCGACGTTACATAACTACAAAATACTTTTGATGAAAATGAGCCGTTTCTGAGTAGTTACAGTTTGACAGGTTAAGTGCCCATTTGATTTGACTGCTCAATGCAAATTCTAAATTACGTACGTAGCTGGTAGCTACTCACTATTCAGAAGCGGCTTATTTTTTTTAATTTTAAATCAGTTTCGAATCTGTTGATTAACACTCCTTCAAACACATGCTCATTAAGAATTGGAAGGGCGCGGAACACGACCCAACCCCAACCGCAACCCAAAAATCAGCTCCTGCAGCTTACGCTGTGAACCTTAGAAAGCAGCAGCTTCTAAAGCTGTCACCTTTAAAGGAGAAAACTGCAGCTTAAAAGCTCACAGCTGTCACCTTTAAAGGGACTCACTGTTTAGGCAGCTCTCAACCAATATTTTGGCTGAAAACTGCCACCTACCACAGGACATCGGGCAAAGCCGAAACCCCGTGGGTGGAGCTGCGAACCTTCCTATTAGAAGGCCGCAGCTCACAAAAATAGCAAGCCGTCAAACTAGACGGCTTGCTGGTCAGTCAAGACTGACGATCTTCTCATTTTTCCGCCCCCTTTTATACTTAATTTTAAACTCATTTGCATATCTATATAGTTTTTGAGCAATCCCATTGGCTGGGAATGGAAGGCACATACCACGTGAAATTACAAAAATGATCAATCTTTGTTATGAAAATCAAAAAGATCAAAAAAATTTTCAAAAATGAAAAAGTTGCATCGGCCCAGAATCGAACTGGGTACCTCTGGTTCGCCGTAACGTATTACGTAGAAACCACACGCTAATCCACTGCGCCACCGGTGCTACATAGATCTTACGTTTAAAATATCGTTAAATTGGTAAGTTCCTGCGGTGATTTAATGAAGTTGGTAAAAATGATTTTAAAATTTTAAAATTTGAACCAATTTTGATTAATCCGCATAAGTGTGTTAATGAGCATAACTTTGTCTTTCTATTGGTATACTCAAACCCGAATTATTATATTTATCATTTTGCTTAGGATAGTTTATATCCTATTAATTATTCTCCAGACATTAATTTGTAATCGGTTTTTCTCAGCCCCCCCTGGTCGGATTGGTCCCAAGCTTTGGTGGTGGGATCTCTACCATTAGTACTTGCACCCCCCAACTTTATGGACTCGTGGCCCCTCGGGGGCCCGCGTCACGTGACCTTGAAGGGAAAATGGACGAAACCTGTTGGGGTTATGTTTCAGCCATTAGTATAAAAGGGTATAAAAGATGGGTTTCAGATGTCCAATTTTCGAAATTTGGATTTGGACGTCCCTAGGGGTAATTTGGGCCCCGGAACACGAATCCGAGGTCCATTTTAGTCCAGGACCTCTCGGGACCCTTCCATGACCCCCCCTAGGGCACCCTGCCCAGAGGGTCCCCAGGGGTCAAATTTTCGAAATTTGGATTTTGACGTCCCTAGGGGTAATTTGGGCCCCGGAACACGAATCCGAGGTCCATTTTCGTCTAGGACCTCTCGGGACCCTTCCATGACCCCCTAGGGCACCCTGCCCAGGGGGTCCCCAGGGGTCAAATTTTCGAAATTGGGATTTTGACGTCCCTAGGGGTAATTTGGGCCCCGGAACACGAATCCGAGGTCCATTTTCGTCTAGGACCCCTCTGGACCCTTCCATGACCCCCTTAGGGCACCCTGCCCAGGGGGTCCCCAGGGGTCAAATTTTCGAAATTGGGATTTTGAAGTCCCTAGGGCTAATTTGGGCCCCGGAACACGAATCCGAGGTCCATTTTTGTCTAGGACCCCTCTGGACCCTTCCATAACCCCCCTAGGGCACCATGCCCAGAGGGCCCCAGGGGTCAAATTTTCGAAATGGGATTTTGACGTCCCTAGGGGTAATTTGAGCTTCTGAACACAAACAGAGAATCATCTGCCTAGAATAGAGGGTCCTCTGCTTAGAATAGAGGGTCCTTTACCCACTGTCGGCAACCCGTTGATGTCAACCGACTTGTTATTATTATTATTATTATTATTATTATTACAAGACTAGTGCGTCTAGTTTAGACTAGTTCGACCAAATCTAGAACCTGACGTACGTTATTGTGTGACAACGAAAATTTTTTGAAAAATTTTTCAAATTTTTATCAAATTTGAATTACAATGCGATATGATCGCATATGAGGTGATTATAGGTAGTCACCAAAGGGTAAAATTCCAGGAGCCATAACTTTTTTCAGGGTTATGGTATCGACGTGAAGCTTGTTTTATATGCTTGCGTTCATCAAGTGCTATCGATTGATAGGTGGCATGATGACGTAAACGGCGACCAATGGTCAGTATAAAAGGGGGCGGAAAAATGAGAAGATCGTCAGTCTTGACTGACCAGCAAGCCGTCTAGTTTGACGGCTTGCTACTTTTGTGAGCTGCGGCCTTCTAATAGGAAGGTTCGCAGCTCCACCCACGGGGTTTCGGCTTTGCCCGATGTCCCTGTGGTAGGTGGCAGTTTTCAGCCAAAATATTGGTTGAGAGCTGCCTAAACAGTGAGTCCCTTTAAAGGTGACAGCTGTGAGCTTTTAAGCTGCAGTTTTCTCCTTTAAAGGTGACAGCTTTAGAAGCTGCTGCTTTCTAAGGTTCACAGCGTAAGCTGCAGGAGCTGATTTTTGGGTTGCGGTTGGGGTTGGGTCGTGTTCCGCGCCCTTCCAATTCTTAATGAGCATGTGTTTGAAGGAGTGTTAATCAACAGATTCGAAACTGATTTAAAATTAAAAAAATAAGCCGCTTCTGAATAGTGAGTAGCTACCAGCTACGTACGTAATTTAGAATTTGCATTGAGCAGTCAAATCAAATGGGCACTTAACCTGTCAAACTGTAACTACTCAGAAACGGCTCATTTTCATCGAAAGTATTTTGTAGTTATGTAACGTCGCAGCCTGATATCACCCCTCATCTGACAGTTCTGACAATTTCCTCCCAATAAAGGCTGACTGTACAGCGTGCACAGTGTGTAATCCAATCGCTAACACTTGCATTCGGATTGAATTTGCTGCAGTTATTATGAATTATCAATTAATCAATGAACTAGACTCAATTTGAATCAATCTGATCCAGTCGAACTAGTCTAAACTGGACGCACTAGACTTGTATTAATATTAATAATAATAATAATAATAAGAAAGAATAATAATAATAATAACGGACATGACAGATACAAAAGGGTTGCTTTTTGTTGCTTCGCAACTAGTCGGCAACCCAATAATAACGGACATGACAGATACAAAAGGGTTGCTTTTTGTTGCTTCGCAACTAGTCGGCAACCCAATAATAATAATAACGGACATGACAGATACAAAAGGGTTGCTTTTTGTTGCTTCGCAACTAGTCGGCAACCCAATAACTTACTTTCACCAAGCATACCAAAAGCCCTGTGTGTTCGTCATACAAAAAATTTTTTTGTCACTCCCTCTAATACTCGAAAATATGCAATACCATAAAAACGATACCGACAACAGCTACCCAATGTCTAGCACTTAAAACCAAGTCAAACTCTTCAGTTTCAACTACATAAGTTGTTGAAAGTCGGTCAGGGATAACGATAGTCAACGATATCATGCAGACCACTGAAGGTCCCGTATGCAGCTCACGCAATGTGGTTATTCACCTTACAACTGGGACATGTGAAAGTGGCCGGAGGCATAATTGTGGAACCAGGCCCGTGTGAGGTAAACAAAAAGGCTTCGCCACACTGAGGGTTGGGGCAGTAGTTACCGCCCTCCTGCACTAACACGGCCTCTGCTGCACGCTGTTTGTACAGTTTGTACTGCAACAAAACAACAATCAAAATATTAACGCTTCAGGAAAGGTACTATACAGATGTATATAATATGAAATAAAGCATATATATAAAATATACCTATATACATAAGTATAAATAATAAATGGAAATGTATATAAAGTATAAACCCAATAACCTGATACTGATTAGAACATCAACTTAATCATAAACATAAGCAAGTCAGCAAGATATCATTTAAGACTTTTCTACTTGAAATTTCAGTACATAATTTTGTTAAATATAATATGTACATTTTTTATAAACAATTATCTAAAACTTCCTTCCAAATATCCACATGTTACAGTTGCGCGAATGTCTACAGTCAACAAACATCTATAGTAATAGTTACTATCGACTTATGTTTATATACCATGGCTGATCCCAAAGAGATAAAAGTCGTGCGACTGCTGAATCCACGACTGACGACATCCAGCGGGACAACCGGTGGTGAAGCCGAACTCAGGATGCATCACAAAGCCACCGCAGTCCAATTGCGTCTTGCAATACTCTCGAAAACAGTTGATGCAACTGACGTGTGGATGGAGACAGTTCCATTCCACCACCAAGTCTCTAAAACTACATAATATTTATAAACTCAGAGCAGAGAAAACACGCATAAGGAAATAAGCTTAAACAGCAATTGTATATATCTATATATATATATATATATATATATATATATATATATATATATATATATATATATAATATTAGCACGTGGCTTATGTCAAAAGCCATCGATAGGTCATTAGTGTAGTGAAAACGACGATACTCCATAAAAATGGTGCCTAGTACAATATTTCGAAAATCATCAAGTCAGTAATCCATTTTGTACGACTACGCTACTGCCCATTATTAGGCAATTTACTAGAGTAACCGCAATCGAATATATATACCCACTCACTCTATTTCGTGACAAACACAACAAACGCTTCCAATATTCTGATGCAGACAGGAAATATCATGGCGTCTACTTGTCGTAGCGCAGCATTCTTCCTAAAAAATCAAATGGAAAATTGCTTAACAACCAATAGATTTAAAGAAATGAGTACGTATATATAAAATATGTATTTATTAACGCCACGGCAGCAACCAGAAAGGATATAGGAATTTGCGCATCTCACCAGTCTCACTGGGTCTCCTCATGTGACGCTGTGAAATTATAGGCAATTTTTCAGGAGGGTGTGGCATCAACTTCTTTGTTCATACAACAAACGTAACTCTTACTCTTTCAATGAGTAAAAATGACCAAACTCAAATAAAATCTACCGGGCAATAGAAGTAAAAATTTCACTAATCAAATACTGCACATAACTACATACATCTTGTGGTTCTGGTCCTCTCGTTACTGAGTCGTATAATAGTGCACATCAGTGCGTCAACAGAACTCGGAACTCGGAATCACAAAAAACATTGATAAACTTACTCACACTCTCGAGAACTTTTGAAACTGTATCGCAGTCGAGGCAAAATTGAAAAACATGATCGTGTAAAACATCAGACGAACTCATCCTGACTGACAAGATTCATAAGATTGTCCCGGTTCTTTCTCACATGGCAGCCCAGCCCGTACAGCGTGGAAATAAGTTTCGATATTTTTCTCTCTTCTGGAATAGCAACAACTATATATATAACACTTACCCATTCGTCTTTTTTAGGAATGCCAGGACCCTATCCCCCTCCCCGAGACCATCGATTTTATTAGATTTCTGGTGTTTCAATTAATGGACTTTTTCTAGTTTTTATTTAGTTATTTTCTCGCGTGTTTTAGATATTTTTTCAGTTATTGTTCAGGTATTTTCCTGCTATATCTTCTACATTTTTGGCTTACTCCTGAAAGTTTCTTTTGTTAGAAAAAATTTATAAAAAAACAGAAGAGTAGAACAATCAACAACTCCGTTTCAACCACGAGCGTTTACATACAACACTTGCCTCGACTCTCGAGCTCTGAACCAATCAGATTCGTGCTTGAGCATCGTCACGTGACCAGAGGGCTTCAATTTTTGAAGAATTATTGTACTTGTTTGTTGTAGCCTAAACCTCAGACCAAGCCTAAGCCTAAGCCTGAGGCCAAATCTAAAGGCCGATATAAGCGGTACGTTTTTGACGCAAAACGCAAGCCGCAGGGTGTCGCAAGTGAAACGCACCGTCTGAACAAACTTTGCGCCCCCAGTGCGTCTCGCATGCCGGTTTGTTGCGTCTTTACTGTTTCAAAAACACGAAAAATTGCTCCGTCAAAATTGTTCAAACCAAAAAGTCCGCAGCATCAAAACGCAATGAAATCGCAGGTCGAATAGCAGTTTGGCGTTTAAGGGGGTAATTGCGTATCGCAGGTCGAATAGCAGTTTGGCGTTTAAGGGGGTAATTGCGTTTTTATGTTTTTTTTAAACTACCATAACTGCACTTAACCTCAACAAAAACTAGAGCGGTCTTTTTTACATTTTTTTACACCTTCTAGCTTTAAAAAAACTATATTTAAAAGCAGATTATCTTTTGCAATTTTACTGCTGCTATCATTTGATTACACTCCATCAGCGGTTTTTTTTGACTAATTTTTGCGCCACAGTTATGAAACTCAAGATCAGCCAACAACTACTAAACTTTTTGCAGTTATGCACTGACATAATGGGTTAAATGCAGTTGGGGGGGGGGGGAAAATAGTGGACCTATTTTTTTGAGTAGAGCACCTTGGGGGAAGCATTTTTGCTTCAAAAACCCCTATTTCATTTTTTGGATTTTTTGAGATATGACCCCCCGCAATCTGAACCCTCAGTCAGTGACGTTTTCGCAATTTTTTTCCGAAGCCCTTGTTTTTTCCGTTCTAATCGTATCTAAATGGTGTCAGATTATTGTTTACAATTTTTTAGAATCAAAACAAAGGCTCTTTGACCGGGTTCCTGCCAAAAAATTGGCCAAATTCGCCAGAAACGTCCAATTTTTGACCAAATTCAAACTTGGCCTTAATTTAGGCTTGGGCTTAGGCTTAGGCTTAGGGCTTAGGCTTAGTATCAGGCTTAGGCTTAGGCTTAGGTTCAGGCTTAGGCTTAGGCTCAGGCTTAGGCAATAAAAAATCGAAATTTTAAGAAAAAATCCTGCCAGCTTAGCTTAGAGCATCCGGCCAACTAAGCCTAGACGATGCCTTAAAACATTATAACGCACTCAAAACTATCCAAAAACAAAGATTATAGCCATTTTTGGCTTCGAACTTTGGCCTACGTTCACTTCCGAAAACACTGAAAATGCAATTTTCAAGGGGTCATAGCTCAGAAAATCCAAATTTGTGGATAGGGGTTCTATTACAATAAATGCTTCCCTCAAGGTGCTTTACACCAAAAAATAGGTCCACTATTTTTCCCCCCCCAACTGCAATTGATCCGACATAATATCCCCACCCTTTTTTGATATAGTTGATAAGTCGTTTCTACGTTGAGAAAATGACATTTTCGTGCAAAAATCACGTAATTTGACTTTTCTCTAAAATTTTCAAAAGCCCATAACACCGACTCTACAAACTATTTTTAGAAAAGGAAAAAAACGGGTGGGGATATTTTCCTAAAGATAATGTGGTTAAAGTTTCGAAGCCGTAGTCCGTTTTTAGCTTGAGTTCTGTGGGCGCAAAAATTACACTGAAATGTCAAAAACCAGGAAAACGACATTACCCCCTTAAAACGCTGCGGCAAATTCAAGACGCAAGCATTCCGCACTAAAAACGCTGCGTCTGTTCAGCAGACAGAGTTTTGCCTGCGGCAAGCTGCGTCTATATACATATGCATTAGGCCGTGTTTACATTTTGCTTTTTTCAGCTGCTCGAGCAGCTGAAAAAAAGCTCGAGCAGTTGAAAAAACGCTCGAGCAGCTGAAAAAAGTATGGCGGTCACTATAGGATAGCTGCTCCGTTGTCATAACAACGCTGCAGTTCCAGCTTTTTTCAGCTGCTCCAGTTTTTTTTCGCCGTTTTCGGCTTTTTTTCAGCTGCTCGAGCAGCTGAAAAAAAGCACAATGTAAACACGGCCTTATTATACATATGTACTCTACATAATTATGTCCCCATGTTGGGATTAAAATATTGGAAGAAACATGACCATGACCATGGGGCGCCCAAAAGCTGGAGCTTTTTCAGAAATTTTAAATAAAACTGGCATTGAAAAAGCAATCCTCAGCAACACTTGTGGTAAAATCAGCGGTTGCAGGGGTCTGGGGGCTCAACCCCCAGCACAGGAAGAAAGTGTCTGTTAAGGTGGCACTCCTGAAATGTGGGTTTTGGCCATTATTTTGAAAACGCGCAACAAGAAACATGCATCGTAAGAACAAAAGAGGATCAGAAATGAATTTCCTTCAATTTGATGTACATATCACATAAAATTTTTTTTGAAAATTTTTGAGCTAATTTCAGCAAGAAAAATAGATTTTCACGGAAACGCCTACACAAGCCAGTGCATTTACACGTAAGCAATGAATTTGAAAGGCTGAAAAAGACTAGCAGCTGTGTTTTACTGCAACATACTTAAAAATTGTCTATGTTTTATTGAGTGTAGTGTAATTTTCTTGTGAAATAACGCAATATTTTTTGGATGAGACAGAAATATAGTGCGGGTGAATACAAACGCAAATTTTCGGCTTGCGATTTCAAAAAACTGGCTCAACAAAAAAGTTAAAATTTGGCACATAAATGCACCTTATCATCCTCGAGCGGTCGCAAGATTTGATTTTTGGCAAATCGATAGTATCTAAAAAATTTAGCCAAATTTATGTTTTTCAAAAATCACGATTTCAGTGTTTTTCGATATATCAATCATATTCATCAAAAATGACTTTTTGCGACCGCTCAATCACGTTGAGGCTAGCAAATTGAATTATTCTATTGTGCAACAGCTACTTACTTGTGAAGAGAAATCGCAAGCCGAAATTCCACTCACGTTTGGTCTACAGTGAATGCTACTTTGTATCAATCAACTTCATTTTTTGTATTTAGTCATACTTTTACACCAGCTTGACATTGTTTATCTAAAATTGGCCCCAAACTGCCGTTTTTTGAAAAGTCACATTTCAGGAGCGCCACCTTTAAGGTGAGAACGATTTCGACGATATAACTTTGAAGCACGATTCTGTCGCAATTTTGAAACTCACAGCAAAACAGCAATAATTTTTGTAAACTAAACTAAAATTGTGATGTTGGTTTTTTTTATTTGTCAAAATTCTTAGTTTGAGGCTAGCTACTAAATTGGCTTACTAAACAGTAAGCCAACGTGGTAGCTAGTCTTATCTTGTACATTTTGAACTGAATAAAATATTATTTGTGTATATTTTGATCTAGTTTCATAAAATTATGGTTACTTTTAGACTAGTTTACTATTCGCTTCAAAAAAAAGATTTCACTGATTTCTAATGTAAGAAATCGTCGAAATCGTTACTACCACCTTAAGGTGGCGTTCCTGAAATGTGACTTTTCAAAAAGCGGCAATCTGGGGCCAAATTTAGATGTGCGATAGTAAGCCGGTGTAAAAATTATGCCCAAACACGACATATGAAGTTGATTGATACAAATTAATTAGCAATCACTGTAGACCAAACGTGAGTGGAATTTCGGCTTGCGATTTCTCTTCACAGCTAGATAGCTGTTGCACAACCGATAGCTCATTTTGCTTACCATAGTGTGATCGAGCGGTCGCAAAATGTCATTTTTGATGAATATGATTGATATATTGAAAAATACTAAAATCACGATTTTCGAAAAACGTAAATTTAACTAAATATCTTCAATACTATCGATTTGCTCAAAATCAAATTTTGCGACTGCTCGAAGACAACGAGGTGCATTTATGACGTAGCTTTAGTTACAGCAAGGCTCATCACATAAACATATAAATTTCAAAATTACAAAACTAAGCCTAAGCCTCAGCCTAAGCCCAAAATAAGCTTGTTATTAACTCCG